>JABFQC010002388.1:0-16288 GCA_022817085.1 Psilanteris sp. ZL-2020
TGTGTATCAGAGATCTGTATTCTCGTTTTATGGCGGTTTCGTGGGGTCGGTGGTGTTGTTAAGAGACATTTATTGTTCCAGTTTTTATACCCTTTTCTGCAAATTTTTATTAAAATTTGTTTTTTTTTTTTTTTTTTTATTTTTGAAAAAGTTAGTGAATTAGCGTGATAAAATCAACTTACAAATTATTATCGAAAATAGATTTTGCATTTTTATTTCAAAATTACGATTATGCGATGGACGTATAACTTTTATGAAGAGTATGTAATTTAAATTCTATTCCACACTCAATATTTGTACTCTTTCTTTTTTTCAATAATTAACTTTGATGTAATTTAACGGCAATTAAGGGACGATAAATTTTCGTTCAATTAATCGTTTACATTAGTTGAGCTGCGCTAAGAATAGTACTTTAATTCACCAAATTGAGTTCAATATGATAACTTGGAATTTTTTAAATCAGAAGTTTAATTTGTTTAAATAAATTTGAAAGCACCCTTATTTTTGTTCTCGGAGACCGCAAGTACATCTAATTCTTTAAATGTTTCATTTGCTAAACTTAATTAACAGATGACTATCTTTTGTATGCTGTGTTTTGTTCAGCCCCGCTTTGCTATATTACAGAGCTAATCAACTTTTTAAGTAACATATTCTTGATCGATTAAGGTACTTAATCCTTATTTCATCGCGTGCACAATACATCACTATTTTATACTATCGAACATATCCACAAACGATTCGTTGCTAATAAAATGCCGCGCCTTCAAACGGTTTATGACAAAAATGTAGTACTGAGCCCGCCGTGAAGCAACGATCGCAAAAACGTCAAAAACGTAACAATAAATCTTTTTCTGCACTAAGTGAAAAGTAACGTAGGAAATGTGATTGCATTGCCAGTGGAGCATTTACATACACTTCCTTCGAAATGCCTTCGAACGTTATAATCTAGATACGTCAACGAGTCAAAAAGTAAATGATACGCGTTGCGGAGACGCCCGCATACATATTCATATTATGCGCGAGATAGTCAGTTTTCGCCGAGAGCCGCGCTTCCGACATCGCGGTTTGCTTTATTGACCCCCGATAAAAAGGAGACAGCTGCGCGGGGGCGAAAAAACAGGCCGCTTAACGACATTTGCATGGAGTTGCCGCGTGCGTAATCCTTGCGGCAGACTCGCGTACGTGCCAGCGTTGCGAGGCACGTCCGTCTCGCTCGTTTGATTACGCTCCTTCTCCGACGTAATTAAGACATCGTTAACGAGCGTCACCGAACTTGCCGGACGTTTTTGCCCGCGTCGAAAACTCGACCGATAAGCGTGTGTGTAAGGGACACTCGGGGAATGCACTTCGTCGCCGGGGAAAAAACGACACCCGGAATGCGCGCAATAAGAAACGAAAACAACAAAAAAAGAAAGAAGAAAAAAACAAACTCGGACTGGTCCTTTTTGTGCGGCGCGTTATTTGCGGTTTCTGAATTCATTCTTCCACGCAATCAATTCAGAAATGATTAAGTTAAAGCGGCGCTTTCTTCAATTTCCCCACGCCCCGTTCTCTGCCATTTGTTTAATGCATGCTTCTTTTTATTTACTTTTTTATTCTATTCCGCCCTTTTTGTATTTTACAAGATATTCCAGCGCCGCAAATACACCGAGTTTTAATTAATCGTTGAATTAGAACGCAAGAACGCACGGTTAATATTTACGACAGAGTTAGTTTGAAATATGAAATTTTATATGTAATTTGAAGGTTCATTAAAAATTCTATTACGCCGCGATAAATGCTGCGTTAAAATTAATTATTGTTGATGATACAGTTTACGCGAATTTTGGGGATACTTTTTCTTCGGGCGCGGATTTATGCTTTTATTTTGTTACGTAATGATGCTAAATTTAACTGCTAAAACATTATATTTTCCTAGTTATTTGACGACGACGGTGAACAAACAGCGAGAGTTCGAGAATTAATCTAAATAAAATCTTTTGTTTATTATTAAATTGATAACCGCTATAACTATTTTATAACTTAATTTTTAAACTAGTTACAATTTTATGATCGTCGTAAATAAATGCATACACGTCTATGAAGCATCTCTCATAAATACCGACTTCTTGACCTAAACAAAAAACTATAGTTAAATATTATTTATTCAAAGCAAATGTTTTAATTAACATCCTGTGTCTATATTTACAAATAATACGCATTCTTCGGGGCAGATACATTTTATGTTATATTATTAATTAATTTGCAATTTTGTGTAAAATGTATTCCGTTGCATGCAAAATAAATTTATCTAATAAATATTAACAAAATCGAAATAAAACGTGAAATATGCAGCTGAAAATGTAGAATGTGAATTAAGTATTACGTGGCAATTAAATGAAATTTAAAAATTAGAATCGAGCAGCAGCGTAACGTAATTATAACGTATGATAGTCAATTTCCGGTTGTGTGAATACTGCTTAAACGGCAGATATTATTATTGCGCGGTTCGTATATAAATGTATAATACTTTGAGTCGCTGCGTCGGTTTCAGGGTTTTGTAAGGTGATTTTGACCAAAGTTTTCAGTTACCCGACTCGTTTTGTGCACGAGAGTGTCGTGCACCTGAAAGTTATTGTCACTTTGTTTAACGGTCTTCTTTTCCGCGAGAAATCAAAACCTGTTTTTCCAATCAATGTGGCCATTAATTGACGACAAATGCATCCACTCGAGTAGCATGATCGGAAGTCGTTATCAAAGAACTGCTGCGTGTGTTGTAATTTTCATGAAACGCGGATACTCGAGAAACGTGCTACAGTTGTCTGGGAATTTGACTCGGACGTAAAGGCATTTCACTCGAATACTTTCAGTCGTTTATTAAATGTTAAAACAACTTAGTTGCGCTTTAAATACTTTCTTTACCGATAAACGTATTCGCCATATACGAATAGCCATCCGCGCGTTCGGTTGACTTTTGTTTGGCTTTAATTTGCCTCCGAATCATCACGATTTTAGCCTTTTTCATTCCAAGTGACGATTAATATTACAGGCTTTTTTTTAAATATCAATTCAGAAGTTTATTTTTAAAAATTGTACACTACTAATAATTGGAGGTAATAAAACATGCTGAAAGAAAGAGAACCCGATACCCCGGGAACATTATTATTTATAAAAAAAAGTTTTTGTATACAGAGATCAATTACAAGCATGAATGAAACCAATAAGTTTAATATGTTAAATTTGATCTGCTCGCGAATGCGAAATAAAGTAAAAAAATTGAATGCAAAATACATTGTTTGTTAATATTACGATGTGTAATTTATTAAAATTACGAAATTAAAATGTACAATTTTAAAAAGTATTGATTATATAATAAATTTTAAAAATATAATTTCGTGAAAAAAGCATATATCCACGGCGTGGTGTATTATTTTTCTACACAGCTAAGCAGTAATGTGCTTTTATAACAAAAATACAATATTTACGGCTCGAAAAAGTACGTTTCCATTAGTTTGTGCTTTGATTGCAAAAATGTCGCGTCTAATTCAACGTCTTAATTATTTTGACAACAAAGCGCCGTTTAATTAACAAATTAAATTAAATAGATTTGAAACGTTAGAGCTATTTCAATGACTTTCTGCAGCCAATTGCATTTAAGTGAATTATTTTTCACATTCTTTTTTATGATGCCTATTCTTATTCCTAAAAAACGTCTGAAATGAAACATCAAAGTAACGATAAAGTCTTTGTATAAACTGGAAGAAAAAACTGTCCATTAGTTGAGCTCTCGATTTAACGTTTGTTTAGAAGAAGCGACTGTTTTATTTTGATGTACATTTTTTATGACTTAGCAGAAATGTGTCTGTGATTCAGAATTGCATTCTCCATAATATTTTTTTAAAATTTAGTCTATCAACATTCAGCGATTGCTTACGTTCGTAAATATTTGTCTTTAATATTTTGTCCAAAAATTGCATATGTGCTTTTTATATTACTTCCAGTCTCATGCGTACGTAAGCGAAATAATAAATAGAAATTTGAAAACAAAGTGTACAGCATCCAAACTGCATCAAAATATTTGTCGCAGAGTCCAAATTTGCTATTCTAAATCGAAGTAAAACACGATCTTAGCCGTCGTATATCCGTTCGAATTAATCGATCGCAAATTCTAATCGGGCGTCCGTTTTCGTCGAACTCGCGCATCCGTGAAACATTAAAATGGTCGCCCGATCAAAGCAGAAATCGCAATCCGTGTACGCGTGTTGTAATTTGTTTGAATGTTCTCGTTCCGAATCAATTTGCACCGAGCCCTTTTTCCGGATGAAAAGTCGTCGGGTATAACAGCGACGGCGGTCTCGGGCGTGGGCGAAGCACGACTCGCGACAAAAACGCGCGGGTAATCCGTCGCGTGTTCCCGTTCGCTGTCTCTGTCTCATCTCGCGTCGTCTCATTTTTAACGCGCGCGTATACACCTATTCCATTAGTGACCCCCGTGCGGTTGCGGCCTTTGTTATGCTAACGACATCAGTGTGGATTACAGGTGCCTTCTATGCTCATCGTATAACGCGCAGAAATTTACCCTTTACTCGGGCGTATTAATGTCGTGTAAGAGCGTCGCGTTAGTTGGTAAATATGCACCGACGACCTATTGCATATTTTCGATTTAATTGCATTTACGTATTCGCCGCGGCATATATCACACGCGCTCAAACGAGACGTCACGCGAGGAGTCCCGTGCGCGATCCGATTACGCGCAAATATCGCGCCAAGAATCAGAAATTCAAAACTCCGCAATTTAATGATCTCGCGCCCGCCTCGTTTTACGCTTTGTTATTCTTCGCGTTATTAAGAGAGCGCGTCAAGCGCCCCGGTCCAACTCACGGCGCGGTAATTCACAATTTGGCCGCTTTCGAAATACGGGCTATCAATGCGACCGCGGTAATTGAAAAAAAAAAAAAAGAAAAAAGTTGCTCCGGCTGCAGTCATTAAACGTCATTTGTCGTCCGTGCGCGCGCGTTCGAACCGCGTTTGTGTTCCGCGTTTATTATTTTTGCCGTCGATAATTTATTTTTGCAACATGAAACGCCACCGCGACGCCTGTAATCGTGGAATAATTTTTTTACGCGTTTTTGCGCGTTTGTCGTTAGCGATTCGGAATGGAACGATGATAAATTATTAAAAATGTGTGCAATTATTCCAATTTAATTATATACATATAATTGTTTGACGCGCGATGCATTTTGAAGTTTCGGTTTAATGAAAAATGTTTGCATTAATTATTTATACAAGTAGCAACGCGCGGTGGGAAATATTAATGGAATAACATACAATGTACATTTTTAATTTTAATTTTTTTTTTTATAAGAACGCATTGTGCTCTTGTAATTAAAAATATCATATTCGATACAGCCAGCACACGTGCTCCCGCGCGTTCAAATATTAATTCCGAACAAACGCAGTTATTTTCACGAGCCGTAAATATTTTTCACTCCGCCGCGTCGCGTATTGAATGTTAATTCTTTTCCATGATCAATACGCGCGCGATTTTTGTTTTGTCTTCAAACGTCGCGGTCTCACGCAACCGGCGGGTTGGGCTGCGAAGAAGACTTTCGCCGTCGGTATTACGCGCGGAAGCGGTTCCGTTGCACCGCGCCAATCGCCGCCCCCCGAAATACTTTTTGATATAATTTTAATTGTTTAAGCGTCGAGAAAAGTCACGAATTAATTGGACCATCGGCGGACGCGCTCGGCAACTTCCGACAGTGATAATGTATTCGCCGTTCGAGCAAGGTTTCAGCTTTTTAACGCCAAGTTTTCTTGCGCGCGAAGATGACGCCATCGTGTTTTCTTGACACCCTCTAATGTCGACTAATTGACGCAGGGTGGCGAACGAAGATGGCAGACCTATTACACTTCCAATCTCTGGCCTGGCCCATCGCCAACGCTACCCTACACGGAATCTCCCCTTTGCTTAAACGTCGAAATGAAATATGTCCTAAAATCCAACAGTTATTCTCTGCGATCAGACAATCAAATGAACGTTCGCGTTGAATTTGCGTTGCCCCGATGTTTCTGTTTCATTATAACTCGCGCATCCCACACACGACCGAGCACTCGTCAGCCGTCTCGTTTATGAACCCGAGCAACACTTTTTGACAACTTTTGAAAACTCATCGCAAACACGCAGCTCGGACCGATCAACGAAAGAAAACGATTTGCACCGGGGCGAGGCAAATGCCGATGGATATTCACGTCGGTTCGACGAAAATGTTGCGCGATATATTTACGCACGCATGCGGATGCGACCTCAAGATTTTTGCAGATTCCAATTCGTCGTTCATAATTCATGTCTTGGCGAATGCTAAATAATTGAAATATCAATTGAATCATTTGCAAATTATTAATCGTCAATTATACGACCGTAAGAATAATTAACGTGAAAGTGCGCGCAAGCACATAGGGCGCTTGTTTAATTAACAATAGTCGTGACGAAACATTTGCGTTAAATAATAAAAGCGGAACATTTGTTGTTGCGATAACTTTTGGATTCCGCGGACTTATGAATTTTGATCGACGCGAATATTATCCTCGTCAAATGACGTCGCACTATGCATTATTGATAGACCCATGCGCGTATTTTTACATTCGGCAAATTAAAAATCGCCATCGTGGCTGATTATTCAAATTCCCTTTCACGCAAGCGTTGTAAAAAAGAGCATAAATAAACAACGGATGACATATATCGGGGGGGTCGAATTTATTTCATTTTTTCCAGACGCGCCGTTCTTTAAATTAGTTCAATTGCATTTCTACTACTCTTAGGAATTTTTTTTATTTACATCGGCAATGAATTGACAATATCGTACGTGTTCATAATTCCGCATTTTTTTAATAAAAATAACAGCCCCTCCCCCCGAAATTTTATTTCCGTTTAAGAGACTGCCAAGTAATCTACATTATGAACTAAGAGCAATAAATAAGTTAATTCTAAACATATTAATTTTCCATTAAAATGTCGACGAGATATTACACACTGTTCGGATAATTCTGAATCACTCGAAATCTTATTTAATAGATTAAAAAAAGGGGAAAAATATAATCCAACAGTTGTCGATCTTCGCGAAGAAATTGCTCGTCAAATTTTTAATGCAAAATTTAACGGTGCCTTGTTACAATTTTCTTAGTGTCGTTGAAGTCGCGATCAAAACGAAATTGCGTCGTGCAAACTTAAAATTTGAAAACACCTATATCCGTTGACCGTTTTGAAAATCGACAATCGTTATTACGCAACAAAATATTATTTCCTTACGAGCGTTAAAATGCGTCATGAAATCACGAAATGAAGTCGCTTCGAATAATCCGCATTGGCTTGTAAATAACATACGTTCGAGGGTAGTGGAACTAAATTTGAGGGTGTTCGACGATTTGCCGATTTCGCACCAATGACGGCGTCGTCGCGAAATTGGTGTGAAATCCGTTGTCGCCCCTCCGGCAGTAACTTATTTCCCATTTTGCCACCCTCCGGCGACTGGTCCCCCGTTCGTCATCTTCGACTCGATTTTCTTGGTTCGCGCGACCTTCGAACAAAATGGCGCTACCAAAACATGGCGCGCGTTAACGCAGCGATAGGCCGCGAATTGTTTTCCCGCAGACGATCGTAAAGCGCGGATTGCCTGCGAGCGTTTACTTCGCGTTTTAAAGAGCGATCGCGGACGTAAACTTGTTATCGTTTGCTCAGTCGGCGCCGATCGTTTCGCGTAATAACCGCAATAACAACAGCGGCCTTGGCGATAATTCAACTTTATTAACCACATGATAATCGCGTCCCAAGTTTTCGACATCCCGATCCTCCAATCTAATACAGCAGCTGATTTTATTTTCCGTCTCGTTCTCCGCTTTGTTTTGCTCCCTTTTATCCTTCCAGTTGCCGACGTCTTTATTGTACCGCTAACGACTTTACCGGTTCGACCGGGACCTGTTACGGCTAATATTTTATTATCTGCTTTTTGCTTCGCGGTTTATGCATTTTCCTGACCCCTCCGCTTCTGTTTTCTTCGTTATTCTCGTTTTTTTAAGCTTTTTCCTCCCCCCGACTTTCCTCAATCAGCCTTTCGCCGCGAAGTAATTCGTGGCGTTAACTTTGTTACGTCGCCTCGGTGTCGTCAGTACCAGCTTTCTCCATTGAGGCGACTACGGTACACTACTAACGGGATTGACCATACTCAACCATTTAAGAGCATTGATTATTTTAAAGAACAGTTGCAAATCGGTTTCCTTTCATGTTTCCACGGCTGGTTTAATATTTTAAATATGAGTAATTATTTAAATTGCACGCGCAGCTTTTAAATTTATTCATTGTTTCGTGTAATTTATATATATAGTAGTTTCCTTAAACTATATATATTTATACACGTATAGTGATTTGATATAATGTTTGGTTAAACCAGGCGGAAATATATTGTTATTCTGTTTATGTCGTCGTATACGTTTTAAAAAATAATAAAGTTATAAATAATATAGAAACATCAATTACGATTTTCTTACTTAGAATGAGAGTTTTTATTTTACAGTGACTGCTATTGATAATGCACCGCGTTAAATATAAATAACGCAGGAATTCGAATAATGCAATTGTACTCAAATTTTTCATTGAAGCAGAAAAGAAAAATGGATCTTTTACTTTGAAAAAAGTGTTTAATTTGCAAAAGTCAATTTCCCGACGGTTGCGTGGCGCATAAAAGAGAAACATATTATATTTTTTGCGAAAGAAAAAATAAATTTAATATAATGCAAGAACTCCCTAAAGATGCTTTGCATTATTTATTGTTATTCCACCTGAAATACATGAATACGCAGATGTTTTATTAAAGGTCCACAATTTTTTATAACAATATTTTACCAAAGCTTATAATATTTTGTTGCTGTGGAAAAAATGCAATGAAGGTATGCAAGGAATTTTAATCACTCCTTTTTTTCATCGAAACGTATCGACAATGTATTTTCCTTGCTGCAAGTTTTTTTGAATTATTTACAACATAAAAAAATGATGAAACGCAACGAGAGCAAATAAAGCTTAACGCAAATTCAACGGTTGCCTTGTTCCAAACGACCCGATCAATATTCGTAAATTAAAACTTTGAATTAAACGTAACTGAATATATTTCGCAATCTAATAGTCGATAATAATCTCAAGTATTGGTGTTTCGATTTTTACATGCAGTTTCCATTACACGTTTTATGAAGTGCAGTTATACCGTTTATTCGATGTAAATGACCGCCACGAAAATTGAAAAATAAACAGTTTTTCGAGTGAGGGTGCACGTGCTTTTTAATTCCCCGGTCTTAATCTTAAACAGGTCGGGGATAATAACGTTGACATCGAAGCGCTACCGAATATCAATTTTTCATGTATTGGGTATATTTTTATGATCAAGTCCCGTATAGAAGCGGGGCTCGAATAAAAGTGCTTTTTTTATTATGCATACATGTTGTGTAACCTATCGTAATATGAATATAAATTACGTATTTGTCGAGTCGAACTGCCAACTTTCGTTCTGACAAAACCGTAAAATACGGTTCGAAAAAAACACGTCGATTCGTCAAAACCGGTCAGAAACAAGCCCGTGAAGTAATATCGAAACGCGCAACAAAACGCGAAACAAGACGAAAAAAATGCAAAAACAATCAACGTCGAAGGCTTTCGAATTTTTGTGACGTCCTTTCGCTTCCGTTTCTTGAAAATGACGAGTTTCCGTAAAACGGAAGACCGACGGAAATGTTCTCGAGACTGGAGAGGAGGGGGGCCTCGCTGCACGAGTGCGATGACAAATCAAAAGAACGGGCGAGGGGGGTGGGGTGGGGGGGGGCTGAATGTTGTCGGATCGCGCACTTCCTGCATGTGTCGCTTCCAATATTCTTCTCGGTTAGCGTTCCAATCGAATTGTCCGTTAATTGAAATGATTAATTGTCTCACCTCTGTCCTCTGGCGCCGGGCGAGCGGGATGCTTGCTAATTGCTTATTTACAAATAGGAAATTTGAAAATGTGCAGAATCATGGCGCGTCGACACAGACGGCGGGACATAAAACGAGAGAAAATGATTCGTCGGTCGGGGGGGAGGGAGAGCTTGCCGATATTCGTTCGCGAGGATCCGGGACAGGAGGCTGCAATATTGTAGGATATTACGAATTTGCTATTTTCCGCGGGAGGCGAATTGAAACTGGATTGATAATTACTCGGTAATTATCCCGTCCGAATTGAAGTAGCGAGAAATCGAAATTAGTTTCGAACGGCCGACGAGAAACTTGCACCCTTATGCACTCGTGTCTGCAACTTTTCGCGTTTATCCATCGTCGCGCCGCGGAGCAGTTTAATCGACGAGCGCCCTGGTCCCATATTCGCGCTCTAATTTACCGATTCGGCTGACAATAAATAATGGTCCGCGAGAGTTCCTTGCGGAGGGAATCTTCGCGGCGATCGATTCCAACGAATGCATCCGGTCAAGCGGTTCTTTATGGGCGTCCGGCAGGTGTCCGCAATGAAAAGTAATAATTGAATTCGTACGCAGATCGGACGTATCTCAATTCGGCTATGAGACAACGAATTACGGATGGGATTATGCGATCGCAATCATGGTTCGATACGAAGTTAAATCCGGTGCGAGTGGTTTATAATTTATTAACAGCGATCGAAGAGCTGTTCGGATTTTAAGGTTCCGTAATATCTTATTATGGATTGTATGTGAAAATATATTGCGGATTTTGTGAAGGGAGTATTCAAACGCTTACATCTTTGAATTATGAATGTCGCGTTGAGATGACGTCCGAAGAAATTTGATTTATTTAATGTAATCGGACGAAATATTATAACATCGCGGAGTTATGCAAGCTTTGAACAAATAAAAGTGCCTAATATATAACAATGATTGAATTTAAACAATGTTATTACAATGATTAAAGAATGATATTGTATGTTAAACAGTTGTATGATATAATATATTGCATGATAAACAGTCTAAGGAAGGACGTTGAGTAATAACATCTTCTACTCTTCTTTCGTAATTATTCTTTGTAGGGTTTTCATTGTATAAACTGCGGATACTAAATATGTATGAATTACTTTTTATCAATATTTAAACAAAGGTATATTTAAACTAGAAAATATTATGTTATAAATAATAGATAATTTATATCGATATTAATTTCAGGTTTTTTTTGCTTATTTGTGATTCAAGGATTCAAAAATTAATGTCACTGTTTCTAAAATTCATTAAGGAAACCGAATAAATTTAAATACGTTTATATGAAAATAAACACAGTATCACTCATATATGAAAATCTAATGTTGTAAATATCGGAAATTTTGCTGAAATACGTGAAAATATGATTTCGTTTCAAAAATTGACAAAAAAATTTTGAAAATAATATTTTCGTATAAATAATTGCATCGAGTTGGAAATGTTTTAAATAATATTACCTTTCACTAGCAATTCATCTTATATTTTTATATCGAAAGCATTACAAATTGATCGTCGCTCTAAATTGCGAAATATTATAATTGATAAAACAAACGCAATCACTATTATTGACTTTTAAATTTGACAGGAATTACAAAATAAGTAGTAACATTTAATTCTTTTGTTAGGATTCCTATCAGGATCCTCCGAATCGTTATTCAAACGTCCATATTTTTGCTTTGATATTACGCGTAAGCTAAAAACACGAGCGTTATCAATTGAACATTTATATCCGACGTTTTTGATTCAAATTCACTGCTCTAACATATCTGACAATTGAATTCGGTAACGAAGTCACACGCCTGCATCTAATGAAACCAAATTGACCGAAAATGATCGCTCCTAATTTGAATGCGCGGTAGACGAGGAGGGAAACAGAGAGGCATTATACCGAGCGGCCGAACGGGAGAGGCTTGATCATTGCAAAGAATGCGATAACAAAGGAAGGAAGAAAACTAAAGATCTTTTGCACTCGGACGGCAAAAGTAATGAAATTGGAAAGCGACCGAAAGGTGGTGGATGATTGCACGTCGGGTGGGATGCTCGGTGTAGCCGTCAGTCGGTCCAATTAGAATGCGGAATCATACCGGAAATGCCGAGTAATGCACCAATCCGAATCTGGGAATAGTTGGGGGCCTCGAATGATTAGGAATGCACGCAATAACCTCTGATTAATGTGATCGGTGTATGCTGTAGTGGTGTTAGCAACACCGGCGCGACGTAGGCCGGCTAGCTCTATCCTTTGGCTTATGCGAACCTCGCTAACACGCACCCCCATCGCTTCTCCGCGCCCGAGCGCTCCCGGCTACGTTCACATAGACCTATTTTGCATGCCAGTGTATCCGCGTGTGTATACACTTTCGACCTGTGTATACTCGACCAACACCGAGACACGCTCCGTATAGAAATACGGCGCACACACGCAAACAGCGAGGCGCACAAAGCTCCGTACATCTTCGTCCAATGGCGAGCGCGGCCACGGGTCGGGGGGGAAACTGTTCGCAGAGAAACCAAACCACCATCGTACTACGAGTCACTGGAGGGAGAGGGAGATAAATGAGGAAGAGAGACGGCGTCGTGGAACGGGGCATGCATTTACATAAATACATAATGCGAACGCATACAATGTTAGTGCTATGCTGTCAATTCTACCCTTGCAGCTAGGCAATTCTGAGTTATGCCGGGACAACGTTGCCCTATGGCGGCGCAACCCCCCTTTTGGTCTCTTTCTCGCGCACACGTCTCCCCTCTCTATTCGGCCTAGGCCCTACTCGCAAGTGCGAATATATACTTGCGTATGTGCCGCGTCTCTGTCTGCCGTATACATATACATGACTACCAATTTGCAAGCCACGGTAGCGCCGCGCGCCTCGTCTCTTTTCTCTCGCGCCACCCCGCCCCACCCGGCTCGTCTCCCGCCGTTCTGTCTTTCTCCGCCTAACCAAATTGCACTCCATCCGCCGAATTTTATTGCAAATACCGATCTCACGCGTAACTACGCGCGCAAGTTCCGCGCCGCGTCGCACCTGTATCTTGTTTGTATGTAAACATATGCCGCGGGGGCGGCGCGCGCGGAGAAAAAGTCCGCCGACAGTCGCGCAAGCTTCAGCGACGCGACGATACGACTCAACTCCAATTTATGTAGACAAATTATTTTCCCTTCTTTGCTCCGTCTCCCTGTTTTACTTTGCAAGATGCCAAGCGATAATCCCGCGCGATTCACGCACGGTCGCTCGATTATTTGTTTGCAGTGGAATACAAAATTCGTCATTTGTTTCGGCGCGATGACTTTGATACATTTTTGATGCATCCTTTTGCTTTTGTTTGCGATTACTTTAACAGTATAAATAACTGAACGCGAATCTATAAGTCATCTGCACGGGTTTCGGCAACGGCTAATTTCGTATTAACATCCTGGTTATTATTACAATTTAATTCAATTGAGCTCGTGTCGTTGACACTTTTTAAACAAATTGGAAATGCAATTGTTAAAAGATGGGATCTATTTTTCGCTTAAATAATACAAGCGTATAAATATATTAGAAATTTGTGTGTTACGTACACAGAGACCTTCGATTATATATTCATTATAAAATATAATACACTTTATATTCATCGGATGATTACCATTGTATAGTTTACGTCGCGGGTTATTTATCATATATAACAATAAATTGACCAAAACCGTGATGGCTCATTATTAATGAAATTTATCCGTATATCAATCACCGTTCTTATTGGAAACTTGAAATGTATAACGAATTTACCATTTTACAATACCTCGGCGGTGTTTATGTCAAAGGTACAAGCTGAGTGAGTAGAATTAAATGTTCATGCGAGATGCTAAAAAGGTCATGACACGCAAATTAACATACATCTTGATGTGACGTGTACTATTTTTTACTAGTTTAATTAATAAAATACAACGCATTTCAAGTAAGCGTTTATTAATTCACGCAAGTTAGCGATACTCCTGGATAATACATGAATTTTATTTTAGCTCAAGTTATAGTGCAAATCACTTATGCACGTACAGAATAACTGTCAGAAGTTACTTAACTTTGCCGTATATTTATATTTAGTAGAAGCCGACGTAGGTATAGAAGCATTGTTCTAAAATCAATATATAACAACCGATATATGATCTCGAGAGAGGCAATTTTTCCTCCGGTTTCGCGTATACTCAGAAAACAGTTTCGTTGATTCTAGACAAATTTGTTCGATTGGCTAAATTTTTTAGATGTCTACGTTCAAATTGTTCTGACGTTTCTATATTATTCATCGACGCCATTCTATATCAAATAAGGCCAAATCATTTTCAATTGATTAAAAATAAAATTGATTTCCGAATTATGAGGTACATGCTGTTTGTCAGTTTTTCTATATAAATTTTTTTTTTCTGTTAGTAATTTAGTTCTCAAGAGACAAAGTATGAAACGAGTTATTATTACTATCTGGCTCGGTGCATAAAATTTTGTTCATGTGTGTAAATATATTAAATATATATTAATATATTAATATAAATATCTACGTATATATATATACTTAGCTGTTAACACGAGTATAAATCTTTTGAACGCTAATTATTGAACAATAAAAGAGTTTAATAACTAAGACGTCATGCTAACATGTGTTTCTCAATGTCAGGTAAATATCGTCGATAAAAGACATTTTATCAATAATTTGTAATTAATCTTTCATGAATTATATATTTTACACTGCTTTTTTCTCCGCGCATTACAAGGGTCACAAAACTATATGCTCACGAGTTATTTTCTGAATTGATCCATTTTTTTCATACAAATATAACACACGCAATCATTTCATAATTAGAAATGCATAATTAATCGCAGTAAAGCAATGGCATTAGATGGAACGGCGGATGAAAAATATTAGACTCAATTTCGAATGACAAACTAATATATGCCAATCGATCACGTGTCTATTTGAGTCCTTGTACTAAACAAAATTGTCGCATAAAAGGAATTACATACAACCCAAACTTCACGCAACTTAATTTCTCCTGAAATTCGATTTCGCGATGCCGCGATTTACACAAAGAAGACCAATCGCACGGAATAACAGGCGTTACTCAATATTCTCATAGCGAGGAAAGTTTTTAAGACGCTCGGAAATAGTACATCGAAAAGAAAACCGCGAGTTGCCGCAGCTTATAAGTCGCTAAATGCAACGTGTGCCGTGCGCGTTTTTATTTATCACAACTCCAATTGTGTTTTCTTCAAGGAATTCCAGGCCGTCTAAAAATACATGATAACGATCAATAACCGGCGGCAATTTTCTTCCATGTTCTCGTAAATAACGAGAATGATATTACGAATAACTTTCGAGTCCATAAATAAATAACGCATCCATTAGTCTTACACGTAACATTATTTTTACGCGCAAGACCGTGGGCTCAAAAACGAAACGCGCTTTAATAAAGAATGGTCCGACCGCGAAGCCGAGCACCCACACCTTGCGGCTTTGTCATTCTTACGGATTGAATAATTCATCGGTTCATTTATTTATTTTTATTCGCAATCCCGATTCGATGACGTCAAAAAATGCGCCTTCTTGAATTTGAATTTTGACGTTTCCGAAGCAATCGGCTCGCATCAAACACAAATACGAATCGAAACGAACACCAAACAAAATCGACCGAGCGCGCACTTCGAGAGCCGAACCTTGGACCGATCTTCCGATTTTTGCGAAGCTGCGCGCGCGATCGCGTTTCTCTGCGCGCATCGTAACGATAAATGAAACGTCTATTAGATCGTTCGTGTAACGAATCAATGAATGCATGAATTCTAATGTTATTTGTATAAGGGACGTGAATAAAATATGGCTCGTCCAATAGGTACGTGTGTAGGCTCGCGCGTGTGGGTGCGCGCGTACGTGTGCCTCGGAAAGAGTGGGCCGCGGAATGGGGCGAAAGAAACCTTCGCGAGATTATATGTGCAAGAATTTTAAATTTCATTTACTATTGCATGCATATTACAAGTAAATGCGCGCCTCTTTCGCTTTAACGCCGAAGACCAGTCTGCGCCGCCGGTGGTGCACATTGGTCATTAATAACGGATGGACGCAATTCTTTGGACGCTCAATATTTGAGCACCGGGAATGGTTTTAAGTTTTTAATATTTAAAAGCAACTCGCTTCTATCCGCTCGGCGGCCTCGTGAAGAATTCACGTATTGCGCGAAGCCGTTGGGAAATCTTAAAATATGTTTTATTTGTTATCCGCGCCGACTAAGGATCGCGATCCAAACCCGAGGCCTAATTGCGCGCGCCAAATC
>JABFQC010002389.1:0-16284 GCA_022817085.1 Psilanteris sp. ZL-2020
TCAGAAGACCGATCGTCTATTCAGTCGGTTCGATTGCTTGTTCGGAAATGGCTGATTCTCTCAAAAAAATGTCGTAAATTTGATCGCGTTCTTTGCGGCTTGAAATAATTCCGGTTAGCTGTGAAGCATAATTTTGAAGATAAATCCGTAATTTGAGGATGTTAACAATCGAGTTAGGTGGTGTCTTCGAACGAATGGTCGATGAAATATGGAACGTCACTGGAGAGATATGATTTTCAACGTGGAAGATTTGTCGGAAATGCGTAATTGAACTTTGCGCTGGATGCTAAATATCCAATCCTTTTAATTCAGTTGGGGGTATTAGTCTTTGTTGAGTGGAATTTGAAAAGCTATTGATTTGTGTCTTCTAAGAGAATTTTATTATAATTATACATTTAATAAAATGTAACTTTTGAGGGAATTGGGTTGCACGTCGAGGGAAAAAATTTCTCTTTCTAGGGAAAGGTGTCTGTTCCAAGAGTTTTCTGGGATAAAAAATGGAAATTGAAAATACCATATGTCTTTATTAATGTTATTCAAACGTAAATTTCAGAAGTAAGTACATATCACATTAAGGGAAAATGTTTCCCTTTCTGGGGAACGGTATACCTATTATTAACTGTCAACACATTTAGGTGTTGTCAGAATAAAGTATTTTATTTGGGTTACAATCATTTTTATGCAAATATAAATAATATTTCCCCCGTAGTATTCAAACTAGTTAAAATTAGCCTGCAAATTTCAATTCATATTACATCCTGCTGTAATAATAACTAATTTAAAACCTTCAATTATTAAATTATTTTATTCCCTTATACCCATTACGTCCATTCAGTCACTATAACTATGTATTGGCATCAAAAACATGATCCATTTAAATATTGATCTCGAAAGTACGGATAACAACTGTCTGTAAATCGCGCGTCAACTCGAGGATAATTAATTATCAATTAAATGAATAATTTCGGACGCATTTGAGTCAGAATAAATATGGCGATTCGTCACTTAGCATTTGAATTGATTGGCGTGATTCGATCGATCTGTAATGCTCCACGCATAAACACTAATTACGTGAGAAGTCACTAATTAAAGACTGCCAGCGGTGATGGCGCAGTACGTTCGAATAGATGTTAATTAATTAGAGCTGTTCCACGTGCGAGTGGCAAGACCGTCTAGCGGAGCAGCTGATGCGGCGTTTTTAATTGCTGATTGGTAAATAAGTAAATTGCCGTGAAGAAAAAGCCGAGAATTCCGCGGCTTCTCGTCTTACGAGACTCGTGCTCGCTGGTCAAAACAAGCGGAAAACGACAGGGACGCATTTAACTAACGTTTTTTTTGTTCGCATTTTCGTTCTCTAATTAATTCCAACTGTCATTAAAGTCTCATAATTAGATTCTTTGAATTTTCTTTTGCAGGAAATAATTTCCATCACTCCTAACGTACGTGTAATAAAAAATTGTTCGCGTTAAGACCATGTTTATAATATATTGAAAAATATATGTAATTATATATGTAATACGTTTGTAAAATGTTTCATTAAAAATTACTGAAAGTTCGATAAATATTATTAAAAACACAGTAAATCACGAACAAAACAAAATTTCAGTTATTAGAAATTACCGAAGTTCTCAGTAAACATTGATGAATGTTTGTAAATATATACCGAAAATTCATCAATGTTTACAGAACTTTCAGTAATTTTTAATGGAACATTTTTCTACCTTTTTTTTTATCAGAAAATATAAATGCATGTATTTATTTATATATGAATTATATCAGACTTTTTATATCATATACAAAAGGAATCCAATCAAATTTAGACAATTTTTCTGCGCAAAGTACATAAGATGAACAAATTTACGATTATATTATATTATACTTCTACTAAAAAATAGGATTTGAAAGAAACGTCGCGGCCCTTCGCTACGTCAGAGAACGGTTTCGCACTGGTTTTTATTCCTTCCTCCCCTCCTTAATGAGGTGCCATTGCGTTCTTTGCCCGCTCAGGAGTGCATTATTGCGTGAACATGAGTTCAAGTGTGTGTGTAGAGGGTTTCAGAAAATAACTATTTTGTGCACATAATGTGTACGATTTTTTTAATCAACGACACCGCACAAATAACCTCAGCTTCGGAGTAGTTGACATGTCAATGTATCGAGGGTTTACGATACTTTTCGTTTATTTAACTCGGTTTGGTGAAAGAGTATATTGCGGTATTTTAAATAAAACACTTATTCTCGTAAAGGAAGTAGTTATTGTTCGTAAAAATTAATATACAGTATTGAACGGTTATGAAACTGAGAACCGTGTTGAAGATTGGGGACTGTGAAGGGTTCAGTAAATATTAGGTAAAAAGGTTGTGATAATGATACGAATAATAGCTGAACAGTTTTTATGAAAAAAGAGTTAAGAGTGTTGGAAAAGTATACTGGGATTTTTATTTTGATTTAATACTTTCGTTGCAGAATTGAAGTTGAAAAAATCTTGAAAGTCTGGTAATTACTAATTTATGAAATATAAAATTATAACTTGCATGGATGTAAAAGTTTAATAAATGTGGCCTTAATTGCGGGTTAAAAATTTAAAATGAACGTACATGTACTGTATTTAATATATATTTTAATAAAAAAAAATTAATAGATTACTTTTAACTTCGTTTAGTGTTTATAAGTTGGATTCATACACTGAAAGAAATACCCCTGCAAACTTTACCAGACAATATTGTAAATATCGGATAAAGGAAGAAAATATAAATAAACACCTGAAAATATTATTATTTTTATTAGAATGTATGGTAATTTTTAACCATAATTTATCATATTTGTTTACATTTTTTTTCCTTTATCCCATATTTACAATATAGTATGGTAAAATTTACAGTATTATTTCTTTCAGTGTAGACTTTAGTTATTATAGTTGAGAAATCGTATTACATTTTCGTTATATCCTTATGTCTTATGAATTATATGCTTTATGTACTACACTATATACTTAAGTAATTAAATAGGTTATATATAAGAACTACTAAAAAATGTATTTTGTATTAAAATCGTAATTTTAAAATTACATTATTTGTATTTGTTAAAACAAAAATAAGATATTATATATCAAAAATGTAAAACAATAAACAATCATGCACTTTAAATAATTTTCATATAAAAATAAGAATACATTGTTTGTATTTCATAGTGAAAATGGAAAAGCTTCTATCAAGATTCATCATCACTTTCAAACTACACGGAGAAAAATATAATTGAAATTTTTCTATAAAATAAACTGACCCTGGACGAAACAAACTTCCAATTTATCTCATAATTTATGGTAAAAAGATGGCATAAACAAGAAAGAAAATCTATATTGATGCTACTATTTTACCATAATTTACGACATAAATTTGAAGTTTATTTTTTCAGCGTCAATTCCATTGATTCAATAGTAAAATTTCAATTATATTTTTCTCTGTGGATACAATTTCATTATTTATAGTAATATCGTATGAAGACAATACAATTCTAAATATTGACATTTTCGTGCATCTACCGTTAATGAATTACTTTTCCCTCATGTATAAACAAATATTACCTTACAACGAAAGTTCAAGAATCACCGAACACCTATTATTCTTATTATATAAAATTCCAAACCCAGAATGATTATTAAACCCAAATTCGATCCCCTCCCCTTCCATCCAAACGACAACATTAATTAAACAATTGCATAAGAACCCGAAAAGCATCACCAAGGTTCCGACGATTCCTCTCAAATACGAATATTCAGAGTCACGAAATTTCCGCAATTTCACTAATTAATTTCCCTTCCTATGTCACCCGTCACATAACCACGTAAGACTCCCAACCGAAATCCAACCCGGTTCCATATCCCGAAAGAAGCACGGCGCATCCCGCTCCGTCAAATTAGCGCGTTAAAAACGCGAATGCATTTTTGGTTCGCGTTTCGCCGCAACACAATCGAAATCGTAACTTAATCCCGCAGCTCGAGCCCTAATTAGACCTAACAAATGAGCTCGCCGAACCGAACGAGCAGCGGCATCAATTACCCGGTCCGAAACATTCGCTTCGGCATATCAATTGTAACGCAGCACGTTAATAAGTAAAATTGACGTATCGCCGACTAATCTGCCTAATCTGGACGTGGAGTGCGGAATAATTGCGTTGATCGCATACGCCGTGCAATTACCGGCTGCGGTTAATAAGGAGATCACTGAAAGGGAGCCGACTACGGCGAAGTGTGGGTGCGAACGGCGCGCACATCTCTGGCGCCCGGACCACACCGGGTTAGGTCAGACACGGCTGCTCTCGCATTCAGCGGCTTCCTCTAATCGGCTTACGGATTGCTAATCATCAGTCAAAGCGAGAACCGAGACGGCAAAGCGGAAAAGCAAACGCGTCGTGGTTTCTTGACGCGTCGCAGCGCCTCGTTACTGCGTTACTTACGCCACCATCTTGGCGCGTACGCGGCCGCCCCGATACGACGAGTCGACGCGCCAGCAAGGGTGGATGCAAAGAATCTTCCTTTCCGCGCTTTCAATTTGCTCTAATCAGGGTGTCGGAGCCCTTTGATCCGCCGGCTCTTTGAGGAATTAAAGCTCAGCCGATGGACTTGGGGTAGTTATTGTTTTTAATTGATGCGGTGACAAGTCGAACGTGTAATTTCTTTTTCATTTGGGATAGTGTTCTGTGAGTCTCTTTATATATATAGATTGTATATATATTATATATAAGTAAGTTAAGATCGGCCTGGATTCCGACTGAAACGAAATGATCCAGCGTGTTATTAAAGTCAATGAAAGGACATGGGTGGCTTTTGAGGATAGAACGAGGGACAAATTTTCCCTTTCTAGGGAAATGCGTGGTTCTTGTGGATGGATTTTATTGGAATGTTAAGTACAATATATTAAAAACCAAATATTTGTTAAAATTCGGTTAATTTGTAGGCGTAAGTTATCAATTTTAAGGAAGAGGAAAATTTAATGTTCTAGAATGTTAAATTATTATGTAACCTGTGATGTTATTATTTAGTTGCATGGTACTAGTCTATACCACATTTCTAAAACGAACTATTCATTCTAAAAGCTGGTCCCTTCATAACCCCCCCCCCCACCCCCACCTCAATCTAAGCGAAATCGCACGAAAATAAAGACCAACAAAATGCGATCTTGAAAACATGACGTCGCGAAAATACGTGGACGAAAAGAACAACGCGCAGCGTGTTTCGTCTTTTTCACGTATTGTTTTGCTGACGTCGTTTGACCTGCATCAACGAAAATCGTCGCAATTGTCCGCAAGTCCCGTAGGAAAAGCCGACGATAATTATCGTCGTTGATTCGTCCTTTTTGCGCGAAAATAGCACTTTTGCGCTGTTTCAATTACGGGCTACCTTGTCGGCTAAACACTTGTAGATTTGGTGCACGTTACCGACGAATGGCCAAATAATTGGTGAGTTTCACAAGCCAAATCCAATGGACTTGTCCGTCCTTCGTCTGTCGAGCACTCTCTCGCGTTACAGACTGCATCTGCGCTGAATGTTGGCATGATTGGCGCCCCGTGGACGCACGCGAATGGAATTTCTGATTTTGCACCGACAATTCGCTGTTTACTATTTTAGTACGTGTCACTGCGAGGTTCGTCATACTGTCACGAGCGAGCGAGTTATTTTATTGACGAAGAAATTCGAGCTGTTTGGTAACTTGGGCCGTCAAATTACCCTTATGACCTTATTTCTGATCAGCCGGGTTTATTTGCGAGCAGAAATGATTGCACTTCGGTGACGCTCGTAACATTATTCAAATGTTTATTGTCGTGTTCGTGTTATCTATGTTTCATAACGGCGCGTACGTATGTGCTATTTAGATAAAGATTTTCGGAAACAGAGAAAATGTCGATGAATTGTCCTGAAAGTCACGGGTTCGTGAATATGCGTTTATTTGCGTTGATCGAGACGTCATTCGAAAAAATAAATAACAGGAATCAAAATATTTATGTTTATGTTTATGTGTCGTTAGTTTTCATTCTACTTATCGTGTGTAAAGATAAATAGATTTGTATGTTTGTAAACATAGCAGTGTAAACAGCGTTTTGAAGAAGGATATGAATAACGATGTCAATAAAAAATTGCCGTATCGTAAACGTATCATTACGATAATATCAAAATAATTCAGTTTACATGTTTTAAAAATATTAGTGTATTAATACGTATATTATTACATTATGGTTACCGCGAGAAACATTACCAGAAACGATTAAAAAAAATAACGAATAAAACGATAATATTGACATATTTGTGTTTATGTTTTTAGTTTTTATATTTATTATGTAATGGTATTTTTTACTTACCCAATAAACATTATTGTATTATTCATATAATTGTAATCATTTAAAAAGTATTTATAAACAATCCAATTATTATAATAGTACACAATTTTGAATAATTAAAAGGTTAATTTATGTTTTACGGTACACAAAGCCTAATAAATTTGATAACGATAACCGTAAACCGTGTGTCTGTATTTCAACGCGCGAAAATGTTTATACTATTTATCTGCGACCCTTCGTTGCATTACTCGTGATAAACACATTAGATAGAAATCTACTGGGATTCGAGGGACTCGAAACTAAGCTTGAAGTATTACTCCCCGAAGACAATTTAAAGACGTTGATTTTAAGTTTAAACTCCAGTTTATTGCTGGATTTTACTGTTTTGAAGTTGGTATCAACGAGTCAAAGTAGTGAAAAATGATATCGCAGTCCTGTATAATAGATACTAAATTTAATGCAAGGGTATATCTTTATTCCCCCATTGCAATGTTTAATTCAAACAAACAGCAAGGATTAATAAACAAAAGACTACTTCGATATACACATATACATGTTGGAAACGTTAAAATATTTGCAACTTCAGCATTTTCACGTGCAAAAATGACATAATACGTAATTTATATTTTCTCATTTCAGATTGCAAATGCAGTTAAAATATAGTCGACCGCAAATCCAAAGCTTAAAGGTAAGTGAAATTAATTTAAACGCACAAACAGTCCAACCACATGCAATGCGTTTTCCTTTTCCGAACTGCACTTCGCATAAAAAATTCCAAACGCAATTTGCTACGGCTTACCCTAAGATAATCGTATTCAAACGGCGTCTACGCTGACAATACCGAGACCTGATTATATTGTACAAACGGAAACAGCCAAATTGCAATCTGGTTCTACGTAAGTTCCAATTAAACTATACTGCGATTTTCCATTCGATTTATCATCGTCAATTTATGATCAACCTATAAATATAACATCAAAACACGTACCCAAAGGAACCAGCGAAACAATCGCGATGAGAAACGAGTCGTCAACGAGCACATATTTGAAATAGCCTTAAATATCGAATGCGAAGCGTAAATCCGCATCCCTTGAGTTGGACCTAATCGAGATTAGTGTCGTGGTATGTTTTGGGACACGGGTCCTTTTGTGAGTAACGGAATCGTGCTCTGCTCCCGGAACATAATGTACGTACGCCAGTACGTAGGAAACGTCGCGCTGTCAAGGCAGTTGACACGCCGAACCTCCTCCAAACCATTATTTAGCCAACACCAGTGCACAGGGGGTACAACGGATCGAGGGGGGGGGTGGACAGGGGGGAAGCTCAGCTTGTGGTGTCTCGAACGAGGGTGGCGCGCGAGCACAGAGAGAGCGAGGGAGAGAGAGGAAGTCTCCACAGAATTCCTCGTAAATATATGCCTGGCGTGTGATTGACATTTACACGACAAGGTTCATGGTGCTCCTCTCACCGAAAGCTTATTCATATATATTAAGTTCGAATGTAGCGACGTTGAATTTGACGATGACGACGCCGACCGACTAGCCAATGACCGAGTTTCATTTTCGTTTGCAAAGGATGAAATGGAAATGGAAAGTGAAAACAAAAAAAGTAGCGGCATTATTGAATCGAGTGAAGGGTCACGGAGATTCGTAACAGTGGCAATAAGTGCAACGAGGGCGTTCGTCTCCCCTGTTGCGGTAATGTTTAGAGCTCGAATAGAAAGAATTAGACCCACGTGTGGAAGGGTGTAAAATGAGACACCACTTGGTTATAATTAGCGTTAAGCTGTGGGAAATTGTTATTTACTCGATACGCGGTTCATGGATTGGTAGTAACGTGATTTGGTGATGGGTGACCGAATTCAAGTGGTGCGGATGGTGTAGAAGTAATTAATTTATTGGGATGAAGTAAAATGGTGGTGGAGGGTAATAAGGTTTGGAGGATTTGTGTTTATTCTTGAGATGATTCGAATGAATTGATGATAAAAGTTGATTTTCAGTACTATTGGAAGTTATAACGAAATCGAAACCAATCGCGAGCGAGTAGTAGAAATGAGAAAGATTTTCGTGATTTTTGAATGGATAGTGCACTAGGTGTGTTTTTTTAATGGTGAAGGTAACTGGATTATGTTCGGTTATAGACCAATTGATAGGGGTTTATAGACGGACTAGATAGGACCTTTGAGTGATGGATTGTTGTCCTTTAAGATTGTTCGCAGTATCAGTGTAGATTGGCTGCTATCGAAGTTTGTTCTGTGTAACAACCAGATTTTCGGAGCCAACGCTGACATCCATTCGATTATCAAACTTCTTATCTTGCAGCCGCGTATGTCTGCTAAAACAAGCCTGTTAATTCGCACCCTTCGTCACGCTCGAATCCACGATCGACCCTGTTTAATCCACCCCTGAACCGACTACCCAAGATACAACGACTGCGTATCGATATCTCGATAAAATCGCGATATATAATAAATCGGATTACTGTGACGAAGGGAAGCAGCAATGAGCGAAGGTGCAGCATATGCTGCGAGAACATATTCGTGGATCGACCGAACGCGGTCACCCTTTGGTAAAATGAACCCGCTGGCGCAGGGGTTAGCGGCGTACTGTGGGATAGTTAGGATATCATCTCCCCAAAAATCGCAAGGGATGCGCCCACCCTCCAAATTTTCACTCTACTGTATCAACGTTAATCTGACTTCGTGGGACTGCGATTCAATATTGTGGATATCAAAATTAGTATTTATTATTATGCAACGAGATACGCAACCCAGGATTGAGACGTCATCCATACGTGATTTACGATTTTTCATCCTAAGTTCAGGAACTACGCAAAATGTTAGCGATTACTACTAGTTAGATAATCAACCATTAACGGCCATCTTCTTTATTTACTACAAAAGGTGCAACAGTACAATAGGTAGGATAGACGTTAGGATAGGTTTCACTAATCCAAATATTTCTTCATTTACATTATTCAATCATGATTCATTAACAATCCAGATATTATTAGGAAAAATAATTTATCCAAACACTATTTACGGATACCGAATTTGTTTATCTAAAACTTACCGTCCATCAAAACTTAGAAACATCAAAAGTCTGAATTCGTGAAGTTCATCATCCATCCAACCAGCATTTACGGATACCTACTTTTTATCTAAATTTGACCATCCATCGTAAAGTGTCCCGCGTGTATCTGTTTTAGCGACCGACCATTTTCTCATGTCCGTCGAAATCTGCGAATGCGGAGGATTGACGTGGTGTTTAGGAATTGGGTAGGAAGGGCGAGGCTGCGGTGTAAATCTTTTCGACCGGCATGTCTCGTTAGTACATTAGGACCCTCTTAGTCGACAAGTAGCTCCAATCAGAGGCTACTAATAATTTCCTCGACGCGGTCCTCGTGCCGGCAATAATGATTCCGTGCGTGGAACAGCTCTCTCCCTCTGCCACGACCCACGTCCGTCCCTGTTCCCTGCCTTCTCCGTCCTTCTCGTTGCCTACCCACCCCTCTTTCGACTAATCGCACACCCTGCTCAAGATTTATTTCCGAGCGTGTGTATGAGAGGGACGCGCATATCCCGCCGAGGTCTCCCGCAGTTTTCACCGTGGGATTGAGTGGAGCGACCGATTCGTACATGACATGACATCGCTTCCGGCTTTAGTCTGTGTGAGAACTCTTAAAACTTAACGCCCCGAAAAACATTGCGTCGCATGCGAAGCAAAATTCATAGCGACTCACTGCGTCACGCTCGGCTTAACTTTTCGCAAAGTTGGGCAAACTTTTTGCATCAAATACTTTAACCTTTCGTGAATTCATTACGAATGCGATGAATGTGCCGCGGAGAATAATGAAGTCCGCGGATAACGACTGCCAGGGCCCTGTCGTTGCAACGCGTGTCCATTTCGCGAATCTCGCAAATTTAATTAGACGATGTGGTGGCGAGATAATGGATAAATTATGGTCAGCTGATTATATTGATCTCGGCAAACCCATTGCCCTAACGTCGTCCAACAGGGAGAGGGTGCGGATTAACAGTTGATTTTGACAATGGTCCTAATTGAATGTCCACTATTGTCAAAGCGACTCTACGTGGTACCAAAAATTGGCCCAACGACTGGTCATTGAGAACACGTTGACCTTGACAATTACCCGACTTCTTCAAAAGAGAAATATCCTCATTCAGAAAATATCCAACCAAAATCCAACATGAAAGATCATTAAAAAGATCCAATCCCTTCTTTTATCAAAACCCCAACCGACTTCCGCAATTTCATCACAATGAACCCACGAATTACGAACCACCCGACCTACCAAATTTGGTACCCGGGAACCAAATTTGGGATCCTCAGCGAGCCATTCCTAACCGGACGACGGTGTTAATTGTCCGTCCAAGAAAAAGAGTCCTGACAAGGATTAGCCGGCTGAATTATGCCAGAAGGACCGGACTGTTTTCGTCGAATTAACGAGCCGAACGCTTCGGGCGCGCGACCCGAACAGGTTCATGTTTCCGTCTGGTTTTGAAAAACCGATGCATTTATCGGGCAAAAACGTTTGATTTGCAACGAGAGATGGGCGAACCGAACTGACTGCATTGTGGGACCGAAGGCGGATGGCTTCTCGTATTACGCCCGGCGGTCGAACGGAATTGCTTTATTAAACAGCGGTCGTGCGTCCGTCTTTGTCTCTCGCCTTGCGAGCTGCTCCCAGTCTGGCAGCATGGCTAACGAGACAGCCCGACATTCGACCGGCCGGGCAGCTTCCTTCGAGGCTGCCAACCAACGTGCCCACTGCCTCGGCCTACGGGCGCAACTGCGCGCGTACCAGACCCACTAAATCAAGACGTACATTGGTAACAGTGTACGTGGCGGTCAGTTGTGTTATCCATGCTTATGAAACATTGATTTCACGTGGTGCGGATCGCCGTCCGACCGGCTCCGCCGCCAGTTTATCACTACCGGGTGCTCCGCAAATAAACGACGCTCGCCGAGACATTGCGACGGCGACAATTTATGTAATGAGAATGATTTGATTTAGGATATTACAGCTGCGGAATTGGAGCGTGCGAGGTAATCGCAGATGTTGGAGAACGTTGCGTACGTTTTGCGTATCCCGGACGGTTGGTTGGCGTTGCGTTTTGATGAAACGCGTGCTTCTTGTGGCACGAGAAGTCGCTTTTTTGGGGTCGGTGATCGGGTAATGAGATGGGTTAATCACGTTCGCGCGCGATGCTCTGGTTGTGAAAGTTATTGGGTGCTTGGGTTGCAAGGTTCGTTTCAGCGAGGACGCTGTTCGGGTTGGCGTTATTTGGCGCGCTGGGAGTGAATGAGTTGTAGGTTTTTGGGTAGATAGACAGGCTGTTCGTTAGTTGTTTGGTTGTAATTTCATCAGTGGAGTTGGGAAAGAAACATTTTTGAGATCATTTGTTAATTGCTTAATTTCAAACTTTCAGAATTTAGATTAATAAGAAGGTGCTTATTAATGATGTTTAATAATTAGCAGGTTTTTGTTTGTAAATATCGAAAATTGTAATTCATGCAGTGTTTGTGAATAATATAAATAAAATAAAAAATTTGTTGTTTGTAAACAATAAAGAAAAGACAAAAGTTATTAGTATAATTTTTGGAGTTTTTACATTACTTTTTACATTTATCCTGTTAAATATTCTAATTATTATAACAATTCCAGTACTTTTTGTAACAAACGTGTATCGAGTGTATTTAATTTAGTTTATTATTTATACAAAATAATGTTCATAGAAATGTTATATTTGATACCTATATTTTAGGTTTAATACTTCATATTTTCTTGAACTAATTAATCTATTAGTTTATTATAAGTTTTAGATTAATTGATGTTCGATGTCATTTTCATATTAGAAATGGTTATATTTTATATATATATAGTTTTGTACAATTTAAAAATATTTCTACATTTATAAAACCACACTCAAATAAATTGGAAAAATTTCAGAAAATGATCTCTCGCTGTTTACTGTATCCTTCTATGTACTGTGCATGTAAAAATGTACTTCGAGTTTCTTTTAATCTCAGAATAATATCATCAAATTCAATTCAAATTCATTTTGCAATTAAATTATATCTTTAAACTGACATTTTTTGAATGGAATTGCATGTTTGCAAATAGAATTTACCGTTAAATTAATTATTATTAGCAAGAAAATTTGATATGTAATTTTACAATGTAAATTTGTACGTAATTAGTAGTATATTTAATAATATTAATATTATACAATTTAGTAAAAATATTCTTCATATATTATTTTATTTTCATACAAAAATTAAAGATTTTATCATTATAATTTATAATAATTATAATAATTTTTGCTCTATATAATAGAACATTTTACATTTACATAATATTTTTATTTAAATTATACGAAATTATAAAAAAGTATAACATAATTCGCATGATAAATTTTTCACTTAATTTTTTTCTTTCCTTTATTTATAATCTGTGCAATAGAATTACAGTAATTACTTTATTAGTATTAAATTAATAATTTCTCTTTTATTTTTATAAAAGTAACTTTCTTTAATTAACTTACAATAAAATACTATAATTTCGCAAATTATATTTTTATCTTCTACCCTGACATGATGAATTTATCCATATATGTTCAGTATTCAGTGCTGTTAGTATAATCATTTAATAATTCCTAAGACATATGTATACATATATATATATACATATCCATTAGCAAATCCTGCTAAGCACCTTGTATATTTTAATCTCTTTAAATTTTGATTTTAAATCTCCTGCAATTAAACAGCAAAACAACTGACTCTTTAAACGGTATAGCATTTAAACTAATTTAATGATCCAGAGTTAATTTTGAATAAACGGAAAACATTATACAGGTGTTATTCTTTATCTTCAGTCCTAAATTAAACTGAAAATATAATTTGACGTTTTTTCATCAAGTCGAATAATAAACCATAACAAATTATGAATCTTAACAAATTTTAAATTGATTAAATTTATACATGAAATTGTACACGCCAACCAGTTTAACTCTCACAAATTCAATCATTTAAACATCATTAATTACTATATTATGTTATGTACTAAAATTGCTAATTACTAAACATTCCTCGTAAAAGCATTACATGCCATTATTATACATTTTTCTATTCCGTGTCGTCGTATTATCAACAAAATTACAATACTTTATCTTATACAAACTAACGCAACCTTAAAACTAATTAATGAGGTCTTAATGAACATTATTCCGTTTACGTTAAAAATTCGCATGTTTGCATCATTATCCTATCTATTAATTACGATTCCCCAAACGAATCAAACAAGGACGTGTCTTCATTTTCACTCTCCATCATTTAAAGAAAATTTTATCCGCTAATTATTACAAACTTGTTCGTATTTCCGAATCTCACAACGTGTCGCGATAATTTGCTAAACGTGCGTTTTTGATTCGTCATTAACGCAACGAGATTCCGTCAAAAACATAACCTCGCGTCCAATTTATGTCGTCGTTACTTAACGTCGACGAAAGCGTACACCCTCGACGACTCGCGGAGCACGGAAACGACATAAATTTCGTCCGCAAATCACGCCGTCGCAATTTGTCCGTGAAAATGAAAACGAGAACAAACACCACGGCCGGCATTTGTATTCATATACGTAGGCGCGGCCGAAATCCGTTCGCTGCGAGCGGACCCGTAATGAAATGCAATTATTTTGAAAACACTCGTGGATTATGTGCTACACACATATCGCTAAGTATACTCTTGACTAAACACAAATGATATACACTAGACACCCCAGGCACGGCTACACTTCATAGTTAGCCTCCCTTCGGGTTTCTCGAGAGGCTCGGGGCTGATTTTCATACCGGCCGAACCCGCTGGCCGAGGTGTGTCCCCCGACGACTGGTTCGGCCCTCCATCGCGTCGCGCATAATTCGACAACGCGCCGCCTCAAACCAGATTTAATTCGATTTTCTGTTTCGACTTAGCTCGAGCGACTGGCTCGGTGTCGCATTCAGCCGAAAAGCACTTTCGAATCGCTCCACGGTTACGACGCCGCAGCTATTTGAATGCGAGCCGCGTGTTGTGACTCCGGAATAATATATAACAACCATAAAAAGACTATGTTTATTGGCTTATATTTACAAATTAGAGACCGCGCGAATGCGGATCAGAGGCCCGAGGCATTCGTCGATCCGATCCGGCGCAAGGTGCGATCGACGGTCCGATATGGTTCGATGGAACTATTTATTACGATTTTGCACGATCGTACACTGAGAGAAATAAATTACGAAAAATTAGTATTTATTTACTTAATTTGAAATCATAAGAGAAAAATCAGAATATTTACTATTTTTAAATGTAATATATTATGATAAAGTAGTATTTTTCGATGTAAAAAAGTTACTTTTTCCTTTTAAAAACAGTAAATATTATTCTTTTCAAATTAAGGAAATAAATAGTAATTTTTCGTCATTTATTTCTCTCAGTGTAAAAATGAACGTCGTGGAATGTGGTTATAATTAAGATACGGAATTAAAAACTATTGAAAATTACTTATGAAAATAGAAAATGTGTGACAGTAATATTCAAAATTGAAATACTACAAAAAATAACAGAAATTTTTACAAAAATACATGTATTTTTTACTCATTTTGTATGCATTATTACAAAATAAAACACTACTGTCGTATATTTGATATTTTATGAGTAATTTTTAATACATTTTTTCTTTCCGTGTAGTCTGTCTTGATTTAAGATTGCTTTAATAAGAGCACGCGAGTATTGAATCAGTACGCGAAAGTCTTAAGATAAGATAATTATGGATGATCGTTTATGCAATAATTGAGGTTGAAAATAGAAGCAGGTCGGCCAATTGTCGGCAAAATTGTTTTGTACTTAATGATAATTATTTGATAACGTTATTGCACATATTTTGATGCTTCTTTTTGGTGAAAACAGTTGAATCATTTTATTTCATTGGCTGACGTCGAATACTATTCAAATTGTAAGACTTATACAATGTGAAATTGTACGACTAACGATGTACATAGTTCCCCTTATAATATTATTTTATTAGTTTATATTAATGTTTTTGGATCATTAAAGGGGTTTGTCTGTATAGCAAGAGTTATTTAGTAATTCACGGTTTGAGTTCCTCCACTTTCGATCGTAATATTAATACGATTTGAATTATTCTGTGGAATTACTGCTACTTTATGAATCGTGAGATTATAGTCTTAAGATATGGTTGCAATAAGAAATGATGAAAAGTGATGTAGTTAAATCGTAAATCGTAGAATTATGTTTAAATTGTAGGTTTTATTAATAATTCAGAATTCTCGTTAAGTCGGGAATAATCATGCACTGAGAGAAATAACGTATTAAATATTACAATATATACGATGAATCCTATGACGGTAGTGTTATACAGTGATAATTGCATAAAACGTTGTAATATATGTTGAAAATGTTTCAATAAATGCAACTCACGTTGTACTTCTTAAAACTTAAATGTACTTGTTGAAACTTTTTTTGCAATTGTCATAGTATAAGACTGCCATCATAGGATTCACCGTATACGTTGTAATATTTCATACATTATTTCGTTGAGTGTATGTTACAATTGCAATCTCATATGAAATAATACGATGCATTTATATCATACATTATGTAATATTACAAATATATATATTATACATAAAATCGTTAATCTCTATTAATTGCACTATTTAAAGATCGAATGAAAGTATATTGTAGATTTGAAAAATTATTACATTATAAATCGTATAATTGTATATTTATATTAAATCGTGAAAATATGTTAGTATACTGGATTAGTAGATTACATTGAGAAAAAAAAAGTTAACAATTTATTATATAATATATCAAAAATGGATGATACGTGAAACCACAAAAAAATTACTACATTATATATTAAAAT
>JABFQC010002390.1:0-16283 GCA_022817085.1 Psilanteris sp. ZL-2020
TATTTTGTAAATACTTACATAAATTCATGAAAGAAAGAATGTTTAAACATCGAAATGAAAAGGAAGAAAGGAAAAGTTCGCATTAACAACGTTATAGACGTAACAAGCATAGCGCACGAAAAACGTATTCAATTATATTATTCAATTGTGTATACACATATAAGTATATTACATAAATTGTTTTCACTCAACAATATCCCTTGCATTGCAATTCCCAGTTGCAATATCAAACGAGCACAATTATTAAAACTAACTACGAAATGTATATATAGCAGAACCCAAAATTATATATGAAAAGTAGCTTGTTTTCGTTTGATCCAAGTACAACGCGCGGCTCAAAAAGAAATCAAAATATCTCATTATCAAAAAGATATATATTATAATTATCATCACGCGCTGCGAGGCCGAACATTATGAGGGAATTTCGTAATTGCAGAACGGGGTATGCGAAAATGCCTCGGCTAGTTAAAAACACGAATGTTTGGAGTAAACTGGTATTTATACGAGTCAAGCGATTCTGTGATCCGCGTGGAATGATCAGCCTTGGGCGCTTTCGGCACGGTGGCAGTTTGTTCCTGTACTCGGGTCCGGTACCTTCGTGCCCTTAATTACGACTAGTCCGATGATATGGTAGTCTTTTGTTAAGCTTCGGCATAATCTCACGGCAATAACTTCCAGTTGGCGCAACGTAATACGGCGCCGCGCAAGTTTGCTCCGCGCGCCACGTTGGTTATCAATATTGTTCGACTTCGACATTGCTGCGGAGGTGGTTGCCAAATGCCGATACAGAATTATGGGTCACAAACCCATTACGCGGCGCATGCAGAGTTCGTTATTAGCATAAGCGCATAAACAACGCGATTCGTATGCTGATCGTACGTCGTCGAAGGTCTGCCTGCCAAGGCATTTCTCCGATGCTTCACTCGTACGAAGTTTAGGAAAACTTCGAGACAAGTATTCGGAGGTATTATGCTAACATTTTCTCAGGAATTTTGACAAGTTATTGTAATAACGCCCGAAAGAAGTGACAGCTTCGGGGGCGGAAATCGAGTTTGACTGGTAAGGTGGTTTTGGTACTTATAAACGCGCGTCTTGGAAGGGTATTTGGACGGAAATTAAGACTTATTATTTTAATGGCGAAATGAAACGCGCAATATAGTAAAATAATATATTATAATTTTTATTGAATTGTTTTATAAGGATTGGATTTTAATTGTTTATATTGTGAGTTTGTGCTTTTTTGTATTTTGTTCTTCGCAGCGGGTTCAAATTTAGATATTTCGGGTATTTTCGAATATGAGGGATTTATAAAGAAGTATTCAATAATTTTGGATGTTTGACGCGTGAGTATTGAAAATTATGAGTATTTCGGAACTAATATATCGTTGACGATCAATTTTGAGTTTATATTATAACGTGGAATAATACAAGTCAGAGGATGTATATATATATATGGTATAGGTTATAATTTAGCAAAAATATTTATTACGAGCATACATTTTGACCGGATTTATAATCTACGATAATTGTTGTAGCATGATAATTGGATGTATTAAACATATAACTTTGGTAACCCGAACGTGTTAGATTATAATATGATTTTAATTAAAAATTATTAAAATGTGTTCATAAAATTGTTTACATATTAAATCAATTTGAATTCTGGAAATTTAATCAATTAAATATATATTTCATTGTTTCGTAATTTTAAGATGGTCTCACTTTTCATGTTTACAATAATTTTATTATTTAATTTAATTTAAGCAATTTAAAAATACATATTTTGTTTATATATTTATATATAATATAATAAAAGTATTATATACGAAAAACTATTTCAATTGTTAATTCAATATAATATAATAAAAACGTAATACTATATATTTCAGAAAACAAAACATACTTAAAAAAATGTAAAGGATAGCTTTATTTTACGTCACTAGTTTTTAGCGTGTAACAACGTACTATAGTAAAAGATAGGACACATAGTTGCCGTGTAACTTTGTAACCGTCGGTGTTACTTTTCATACATTCCTTGATAATACCATTTTAAAACTAGGCTGTTTTCTAACTACAAACGTATTTGTATATGTCGTTAAAGAATCGTGCCATGTTATTCAGATAAGTTGATTCTAATATAAATGCTGTTCCATTTGAATTAAATATAAATACATATAATTAATTTAATTTAATAATTTACGAAACTTCATAACATTTATTACACAAATTATAATAATTTTAAATACTTCATCGTTGATAATAATTTATGAAATTTACGTTTAAATTCTAATAATGTATTAATAATAAATAAATACCAATAATTAATAGATACAATATGTCATCGTCAAATTAACATTTACAATTATTCGCATACCATTATTCACTTATAATTTTATTTTAATCAGCTTATTTATGAACTCGAAACGCAAGTTCGGAAGAAACAATTTGTGGTTCATGTCGTTCATCTTAGCCGGCTTAACTATTGCTAATTTATTTCAGAAGCAAACCGAACCATTTGTATTGCGTTTCGCATATAAATTTCTTTGTGCAGATTATTCGATATTAGGATATCCGATACATTGTTATTTGTATTTTTATTGTAACTATGTTATATGTTCCAGCAAAAATAAAAACATATATTTCCAGTACGCTTGCTTACCATACATCAAAATGTCAAAATATTTAGTCTGAGGGAAGAAGGAGCATTAATCTTTGTGCCAAAGGTAAACCATTTTCAGCGTTTCGATTTTCCTGTCGTATATACAAAAGAAGAAGTAAAAACGCAAAAATGTATCAGAATTTCGATAAAAACACTTCATCGAGTGTATGTTTGTCATAGTTTGCGGAGGAAAAATGTTTAGATATTTTTTCTTTCATAAAAATATTCCCCACTGGATGTGCCATCGATTATAATACATAGAAGATTTCTATCAATCCGTAACGAGTCCAAACGATTCTTTATATGTTCCTGCTGTTATTACTATATTACGATCGTTAATAAATAACAAAAAATCGATGAAATTAATCAAGAAAAACGTCCACTTTAATAAAAAATACTACTAGTATTGTGTAAAACTTGCATTCAAACACGATATATATATATATATATATATATATATATATATATTTATTTATATATACTCAGTCAATATTCAAACTCCATTTCGAACCTTCGGGTTAAATCACGATTCGATATGTAATACATGCGTCGAATTATTTCATAATCACGTGACTAATTTACGCATTACATTACAATTTGTAAAACAATGCATCGTAATCTTAACGACGTTTGCCGTGAGTGTTACAATTGGAATTAGAATGGTGACATTATAACGGTCGAGCGTATGAATGACCTCGTCTAGTAGGAGATCCGATGAACCGTGACCGTTTCTCATACAATACCATATACCTTTTGCTTGCGCCGTAGCTCAGTATTTTCAAGATTCATTTGATGTTGGCATATTTTTCATTTCGCACAGGCAAAATGCCTTTCTATTATTTCAACGCAAGAAAGTGCAATAAAAATTGTTACAACGTTCTTATGTAAGGACCGCGTGTTGAAATTTATAGGAGTGCGTTGTTTCGATTACACAGTAATAATTTATAATTATTATCCTGACTTGCATAACGACGTGTGTCTTTCTGTATTTGACATAGCCATAACACAAAGTTTGATGTCTCGCGTTTAGCATTTTGCGACCGTAATTAAAAGTTTAACTTCGGCTAATCCTTCGTGCCGTAAACGAGGTTTAACAGGAAGTAATTTCAAAAATAAGGTGCGATTAACGTTATTACTTGAATTAATAAAACGTTACATTACAAATGCCCATATTTCTCGGCATTCTAATAATATTTCAAACAATGTTTCACATGAATTTCAAATAGAATTTCAGATTCATTTTTTTCGTTATATTATACTTTTGCAAAATTTTGAATCTATAACGATGTTTTATGGAAAATTGTACTATAATACGCGGTACAAAAATGTTACTTTAACATGGTATAGACACATCCTAAATATTACTTAAGGTATCGGCGAAACGCCAGAATTATGAAAATTTATATTACAACTTTTTTTGCAATACTTTTCATAATTCGGGATTCATTGTTTATAATTCAGAATTTATAATTATATGATTTTCGAGCTTCAATTATAATTTGCGTTTTAATAATTATAATTAACTTATATATCTATATCTATATATATATATATATTTGCGTGCATGGCATACATTATTACAAATATGTACACGTTTCGCTGATAAAGTTCCTTTGCAAAATCAAAACTTCGTCTTCTTGCTCATGAAAATAATAATTAAAATTGGAAAACTACAGTACCACTTTATGCACAAAGTCTTTGATTCATTTGAATTCATTCGAATTCGTAATGCGTTCGCCAAAAAGGATTTCTTTTTGTATTCATAATTTATGTTTGCGTACAACAATGCTTATGCTGTCAAGTATACACATTTAAACTGTCGCAGAGCGTACTCGTGTCTGCACCATTGCATTCGAGTAGCGTTTCGGCAAGAAAAGCACTTGAACTCTCTCGACCCTAGATCTTGTGGCCTGCTACACTTGACGCTTCGTCGAGTTGTAATGGAAATATCATGTACCTGATTATACTCAAGTATTGAAGCACGTTGACATTCGCCGAAAAAACTGAACCATCAGATCAATTTACAATTTTATCAGTCAACGCTAATACAGGAAGCCGTTAATAGATACCGAGCCGATTGATGTAATTGAGAAGTTAAAAAGAAATGATTTTGATCCGAAAAAACTGTTTATACCGCACTACTTGGAATATTTTACACGATATGAAAAATCATATTGAATAATACAAAATTCTAATAATGTAAATATTAGAAAGAATAAATGGTGATATTAATAGAATATAAATAAAGAATATTAATAGAATATTAATATATAATATTAATATAAATAAATAGAAATATATAATAGAAATATTAAGAGGGATAAAGTTAAACGAATTTAGCACAAATATTATATGAATTTTTTCTTGTACGTACAATAATTGATTTACATAGCATTTTTCTGTTTGATGCAGTAAGATTTAGAATATTTTCAAAAGTATTCCACTTTTATTATTTACATTATACTTATTTCAACATATTTTTTCTCAGCGTATAACAGCAGAATGCATGTTATATTTTTAAGTTTAAACGTAAAATATTATACCTGCTGTACGCAAGTTTCTTTAATACGGTAATATATATTTGTTAAGATATATAGGTTAAATGGTAAAAAATACTCAAATCGTATTAAATTTCGGTTATGAATGAATGCTTTCATGTTTCTTCTATACATTTTATACTTATATATTTATTAAGTTACTCATTTTTTGAATCGAAATAAAGAAATTGTTATTATAATAATGTTAGAATTCAGAACATAATTTAAATTAAAAACAAATGATGGCAATGCATAGAACGTATATTATTTATTATTATCATTTGTCGCGAACATATTTTCAGAAATTTTATGAAGAAAAAACGCTGCTTGAGTATGCTGAAATGTTTCACTTGGACATATTGATTAGGATTAGAAGTACTTGTTAATGACAGTGATTTCTATTAGGCTCCAAGAAGATAATGAAAGAAAGTATTCAGAGGAAGGAAAACGTATTGATGCATGCATGATGTGCTAAAATTTACTGCGAGCGTAAAAATATCATACATGTGGCATTAAACTTATGAAATGTGTCAGATAAGATAAGATTTTAAAAGAAGCAAATTTTAATATCTTTTTATAGGGAAACAAATATGAATTTCAGCGAAATATAGGATGAAAAACTAGTTATGTTTGAGTAGAAATTTGTTGATGTGACGTATGTTAATGAACAATTATATAGTAAAGTTAATGCACCTTTGAAGTAAATTTATTATGCACGCGATTCCGTGAAATTAACCGCGGAAGATATGTTATTAAAGATTAATAATTGTATCTATTGTGCTCTTTTAAATATGTAGTTTTAAAAGTAAACGAGACGTTAAAAAGTGTATACATTATTGAGGAGTTTCAAAGCGTAAATTATTGTGGCAATTACTTTTTTAATTTAGATTATCGGAGTTTTAAACGTATTACCTGACCATTGTAAGTAATTAAACAAATATAATGAGAAAAATCTGAACGCACAATTTTAATAACACATAATAATGGAATTGTTAACACAAATAATACAATAATCTTAAACGTTTGATAAAAATTAGCACATAATATAATATAGTAATATTATAATAATTAATTATATATAATAATTTATTTAAGTAAATTATTTATATAAATAACAATATTTTAGCTTAAAATGTAATTTTATAAATTAATTTTAATGATTATATAACTTGGCATGATATCTTATTCCATATAATTATTTCCAAAATAATATAAGGATCTTGACTTTATATAACTTTACAAACATAGAAAATCATGAACATTTTAATTATACGTTAATAATTATTTTTGTATAATTACAATATTGTTACTTTAATTCAATTATTCATATTTGTTTTGATTTAGGAATTACTCGGTAAGGAAATTAATATTTTATACACTTATTATGATATATTTCTTTTAACTGTATCATAAATACTTTCAATTTCATTTGCATAATTTTAATTTAATAGAAATACTTCTTAAAACATGAACTACTGATTTTACTGCTTTTAAATTGAAAGTTATTTTTGTATTTTATATCACATTACGTCCACATGTAGCTAATGGTTCAAAATGTTACTCGAATATTATGCCTAATTTACTGTATGTATAATCGGATTTGAGGTAGTAATATTATTCGAAATTCGAAGTATAAGAAAAATTAGAAACTATATTCTTATTTATGGTTTAAGCAAAAGTACAGTTCGTACACAAAAAATAATATCCCAGTCTATAAATTTGAAAGTAATTTCTAACATTTACAATAATTAACGATTCATTAATTATTCAATATATTAAAATTTGTATTTATAAATATACATAAAAACTGCACTTTACAAATATATATATATTTTTTTTCTTCCGTTCGTTTCATCCCGATGCTTAATAACTTTTTACGTTTTCAAAGTTGTATGAAAATAATGCCATTAAAACTGACCTAATTGTATTAAAATATACTACAACATTTATTAAGAGTACATTAGTTTCATGTTTTAGACATAATATACAGCCTATTAATCAAGCCAACAGTAATACCACTTTTTCATATTACGATTGCGATAAAATTATTTAATTAAGACGTAGGTAAACAGAACCTTATACAGCGGGTCTCTTACAGGCTTAATTTTTGGAACTCATAAAAATACCGTATAATTTATTGCACCAACTTCACTCTCAAATAACTTAACGACCCGAACTTTTGAAACGGAAACCGTAAACTGGACGGGCGCTCGAAAAATGACGTTTCACGCAATTATTTATATTATAAAATAGTTAATTCGCAATTTATTCCGCAAGCGGTTTCCATGTTTGCAAAGCGTTATCAAACGCGTTTTAACATAATAGCCTACATTTCACAATATTATCTTCCAGCTATCTTGAACTTTAAAGTCTCTTTCCTGGTCGTTTTTATCGATCGCTTTTTGCGTTACATATAAAATCATGACACCTTTCTTTGGGAACATAATAAAACGATTAGAAAGGTGTCGATATCTCTCGCACGCGACAAAATATCGTCGCCAAGATGAATGCTATTCTTTTATAACGACTTCCCTTTATGCCAGGGATTTCCCTTATTATGGCCGTCCTCATCCCACGAGGCGATTCTACCGACGTGGCTTTGCCGGGCAAATGGAGGCATGCATTAATATCTCAAATATTAATCTTGTCTGACGCATAAACGTGTGCGCGCTTAGTCGGCGATCCCTGCCGCTAGCAGATTCGATTACTCCGCCGCGCGGATCGTTACATTGACCTTACTGCAGTGAAATTAGATCAAGAATCGCGAAATGCAGTCCCGATATACAAACGCGCGTAGCCGTACATGCGTCGCCGTACGGGCTCATGTTCGCGACATTTTTCAACATCCCGCGTTACGGGAGCGCGCGTTTATCAAAAGTAAGCCGAGGACAATTGCGCAAGGCGTGTATAATTTTCATTCGATTAATAATAAACGACGCGAATGTGCGCTAAACAAACTCACAGAATTCCACCGAAATGGTTTGTTGTTATCGAGCCACGGGATTGGCCATAGTGATTATGTTTTACGGAGAAGCGAGCCTGCGCGAAATTGCCAGTAATTTGGCTTTTTGTGTTGGTAATGACCGAATGCTCCGGATGGGTGGCGCAGTCGGTTTTTTATCCGTGGCTGGAGATTGCGTTGCGGAGCGATTGTGACGATAATATGAAAGTATTATAATAATAAATGTATCAGTCAGTGCCGGGACGAGGCTTATCGTATGGATTATCGGTTGAAATTTATATGTATACTTTTTAAGATGAAGTGGAACGTCTCTCAAGTTCAATGTGAATGTTATGAAATGTGAATGAAAATGAGTCGATTTTCAATGCCAATGCTTAGTGCGTAGTTATTGTAAATGATGTGTGTATTTTTAACGGTCTTAAATTGTTGATTTTAATTGAAAATTGTTACAAATAAGAATGTTTTCTGAGATGTGTACATGTTTTCGGATAGGAATTGTATTGGAAATATGAAAATGAATATTATAGTGAGCAGTTATTACCCATTGAACAGAAAATGTAATGCAATTAATATGATTTATTCAAAGCAGATATGGTTTTCTTATAAGGCGATGCTTTAATTTTTATATTATTTTCAAGAGCAACCCACTTTAACCGTTCGAATCAGAACTTTTTCAATATAATTTTACTCAATGAAATAATGCCCGTTGTAATATTTGTAATACGTTTCAAATTCAATTCAAGCGATATTATTTAATTTGTTAAAATGGCTTTTAATGTTTGGCCGAAGTATTTTTACCAAATCCGTTGAAATCAAATACTTGATTTCATCGATGTAATCAATATAAAATAACCGACTTCCAAGTCACATTCCCCGGAACTTTTTATTTGGTTCCGCTGATATCGAAGAATAAATTGCGGATTTTATTTACTTATAAACTATTTCGAGTTTTTTCTGGAGTACACGAACTTTCAATTACTTTCATTGAAATGAACTGCGAGACGAAAAGTTGACGATTAGATTAGAACAAACCGGGGCATTTTTCGTGTGTTCGACGATTAATGAAAAATTGTCAGCCCGATCCAATATGGCATAACACAGGGTGCGCCGCGAGTTCTTTGTTGCGATACTTTTATGCAAAACGCGACTTCAAGAAATTGATACTTGATTTATATATTTTTCATGATCGGCGCAGATTGATTGGTCGATAAAACTTCGTCCCATAATTTGTACCGTTCGGAAAGAAAATTGTAAAATTTAATCATCAATTTTATGCGATTTTATGAATATGACCCACGTTACTAATTCCGTATGCAATTATAATTCGTTTGGAAAAAGGGAGCACGCAACTTTCCATCGATAAAAATGTTTTATGCTACGCGCGCGATTTATAAAACATTTAAATCAACCATTGATTTGCGATTTTCTTTAGCAATTGCTCGTCCATATCCACAAACGCGTAACGCAATTTCTGAAGCACGGTTTTAAGACCGCAGTAAATTACAGGATATCAATTTTAAGACTGCGCGTTTTTAAACATCTCGCCATGCTGTTACAAAAAAAGGTTCGTTATTGGGCCGCAAAAACGGTCCCCGCTGTTGTTACAAAGATTATACGTTATTACATATACGATCGCATAAAAAGTGTACCGGACCATAATGCTCGATCCCATTCGCGTTAGCCATTTCTTTTCGTCGTTTCCACAAATGCTACTTTTAATTCCAACTCAACCAATTTCTAATTATGCTTGTAACGTGATCCTACGCGCACTTTTTTCTCGCATCTAACTTTAACGGCGCTATCGCGGTTTCGCTCAAGTATGCGGCACAAAATAAATTTACTTCAGTTCACGATATTTGTATAATTACGTAATTTCCACGCCGCGGTCTTTTCAAAGATTTCCTTTAAATGTCACACTCGAGGTAAGCCTTTACATTTTTCCACTTTATCCAATTGAATGTGACTTGATTAAACCGCGTCAATGTCAAAGCATTTACCGGGGTTTTGAAATGAATCTATGAAAACTGTATTGTTCCGATTCAGAATGAGCCATATTTTTGGTGGTAACTAAATACATAATTGAAGGGACGTAAAAAAACGTGATACACTTTTTTTATTTTCTTTTGAATTGTACCAATTTAAATCTACCCATCGATTACTTACGTAATTAAAAAAATGGTTTTATAAAGCAAAACCGTTTTGTTTAGATTAAAATGATATAAAGTATATAGAGCGAGAGGAAAAGATATGCATATTTATACAGCTTTTAGTACAAAATAGGTATTCTTATTTTAGATGAATCAGTCGTATATATAATCGTTCTTACTTATCTGTTTCGTAAATTTTTTCGTACATGTGCAGCAATGGGTAAATTTATGACTAATCGCACCATTACAAAATTAATAAACTTCATTTGTATCATCGTTGAAATATATGCTAACATTACATTATATTAAAAACATTTTATAATTTAAACATTATACACGGAGAAAAATGTTACATTAAAAATGACTATACATTATGGTAGTTCAGGGATTCGCAACCAAATATTTCCAAAATTAATATACATCTTCTATACAATACAATATCTTCTAGATATTTGCTATATTTTATTTTTAAATTAGCTATATTTTATAATACAAATTTCTATAATGTATAGTAATTTCCATAATACTAATTATGATATCCTTACAAAGCTAATAAGTATGGTATTTTATAATGTATCTTTTTTCTACGTGTAACATAAATATAGAAAAATTCAAACTATATATGATTGTTTATTAATATAGAATATATTAAAATTTGTAAGCTGTTCTCATGACAACCTCACTTGCATTACTAATATTCTCATTTTTTTACCATAATTGATTTCAATGTAAATAGAACACATATGCATATCACTTTCGAAGTCGATAAGACACACTTTCCTCATCATTTTCACCTGTCGCAATTAAACGATTCCCGACTGAAATGAATTTAAAAAAAAACTAGCAACAACAAACCTTGTTTCGGTAAGTGCTGGGCAAACACGCCCATTGTGCGTAACTCATGTGAACCATCTTCAACGGCACGAAATTCGTTTCAATGATATCCTATCCGTATCCTATACCGCACTTCCGTAAACACAGCTGACTTCCGGTTCACGGTGACTTGAGTACGGAGTACACTTGATTGTCATCAAATTAAGTTCACTTTTGTCGAACGCGACCGGTTCCTTCGCAACACACGGCCAATCCACGAAACAAAGTAAGCCAATTGAACAAACGTCGACTAATTGTTTAGGCAATGATTAATCAACTTGTCTACCGATGTCACGAAAACTCCAAAACACATCGATTCACTTTGACAGACCTCTCGCCGAACCGAGTGAATGGTCAGTCCAAACAATTGTACAACCAGATACGTTATTTGAATGTGTTTTTCGAACTTGTCATTCAGTGACGATTTCCAGGATCTTCACGCGCCGAACATCATACAGTGTCTACCGCAAGACGTGATACGAAACCGTGAAACGATCGTACTCGCACGAGTGATCGCTTCCACTGGCCCAAGGAGGGACAGCGACGGTCTGTTCCATGCTGGCAAATCGTATGGGACTCCAACAGGGACGGATTTCAGTGGGTCTCTTCCGTGGCGCTCCGTGACTGCGTGCGCCCGAAATTCGCTTTTAACAATAAACCGTACAACTTTCATTTTCTTTCTCTCTTTTCAATTTTTACACTCGTATACTCTTATTTTTTGAGAACGTAATTTCGGAATGACAATAGTAATCGTAATAATATATTTAGCGCAATGGCGTGAATTTTAAAAATTTAATACCGTTGATCCGAAATGTCGATTGACAATTCACATTTCGTAAAAGTGAGATCGATTTAGAACTGTATTTAATTCAAACATTGCGCGGAAGGAATACATACTAAGCAATGCTTTGCTCGAGTGAATTAGTAAAAGCGAAAAATCGAGGCTGCAGTTGCAAAGTGTGATTTCTGTAAATCCTATTACTAATGCAGTCGACATCCTGATTGCTCACACTAGTTTCAATCCACAGTCGGATTTCATGTAATTACATAATTTTATAGTAAAATATATGTAATACTTAAATTGCGTGACTGGAGAACAAGTTTGTATATATATATATATATATATGTATGTATATAATGTACTTAAGAATAAGTTAGTATTATCCTGAATGTTAACAGGGCAGTAAAGCACGTTAAAAATTTTCCGCGCGGTTATGCAATCCTGGGAAATGTTAGACTGCGCGAGATACAATATTGACCTTGAGATTTGGATTCGATACATTTCTTGTAATACGATTAGTAGTTCGCGTGCCTTGAAATACCATCTGACCGGTAATTAATCCCTTCATTTAGACTACGCGAAACATAATTCAGCATTAAATATGGCAAAATTAAAATTCGTTACAAAATGTCTCTCCCAATATTCGTTACGTTGAGGAAGTTGCTAAACATTCTTGATTCCCTGGCAGTTTGTTTTGCAATATTCTCCTCGGATATACGCCAAACTCTTTTTAGTCACGCTGTTCATAGGTACCTGTTGGACACAGGATATAAATTTCACGTTAATCTTCTTTCTCATTATATATTGCCCATTGATAAACGCTATATTTTAACAATGAACAAACCCATGCTGGACCCAAACAAGACTCATTACTCATTATTTATTATTTATCGTAATTATAATTTGGAATCCAAGTGTTTCGGAGTTGGTGAAATATTTGATTCCGCGGGTATAAATTATGTAAAGTGTTGGGTTCCCGGGGAACCCAACGACGTCCTTGCTGGGTGGTCGTTTTACGTACAGCTGTGTATCCACGCTTTACGTTATGCGGGCGTAAGTGAGTGAGAGTCAGAAGGGGGTAACGTTGTTGAGGGGAATGTACAACCTTAACTTGTGAGTCACCGACTTTACCGAATGACCAATGAACTAACGACTTGCTCGGACGTATACCAGAAGCGCCTACAGAATGCAATTGGTTAAACATCACAGTCACCGATAGCATTATGCGAGTATAGATTCTCTCTATTACATATATGGCTCGAGTAAACAAAGCGGTTCTTGGTCAATGAACTTCAACTTTAGAAATCCGCGGTCTTATCTTATGCAATTTCTTACTTCTGGATTTATGCGCGCGGAGCATGGAATGTCAAGTGTTTTACATATTATCGGTATTATTTCGCCATCGTTTTCGTCCCGTTCACGAAAGGTAAATTAAGATTAGAAAGCGGCGTGAAAAATATTTTGCTAAATTATTCAAAAGCAAAAAAGTCGTTATTGGTCATTTGGAGAACTTCTGTTGGGGAATATGTAAAGAACGGCGACCATAAAATATGATTCATCGTTTTGGTAGATTTATCAAGCGAAGAATGGAACTGAACGCTAATTATGATGGGAGAGTTGTGAAAAGCTTCATAGAAAAAGAGATTGAATGGTGAATTAACGAAACCATTACGGATTATGTGTTAAGGGAACGGTTGAATAAATGTGTGTGTATATGTTTTTTGTTGTTTTTGTTTTTTTTTTTTTTTTTTAATAACGCACGCGGATTATTAAATTGTTTGCAAATTATATGAAAGATGTTTTGACAATAATTTTGTTGGTTAGTTTTTTGTTTTATTAAATTTAGTTTGACTAATCGTTTAATATTCAGTTTTGCGTTCGGTGCACACTTAATTGTTTTTGGTTTGTGATAAAACTTTTCACATATTTTGTGCGCACACAATTTTTTCGACTGCTTGTTCTTTTCACTTTTTTTGCGAACTAACGTCGAGCTAACGCTGTTGTACATTTGCGTATTGGAGCAAAGCCAGAGGCGCCTGGTTGTTGAAAACCGGACATACATATACGTAAAGAACGTTATGATTTGGTAGGAACGAATTATTTTCATTAAAGATGCCCTACAAATATATTTTTAGGACAACAAGACAAGTTTTTCAACGGAGGAAAGAATTATTTAAATTTCAACAAAAATATTAACACAGGAAAATACGAATGAGACTCTTTTATTCCCGCAACATTCCTCGTATTCTACATTTTTGTTATTGAATTCATCCTAGATATTAGAAGTCTTATTTGCTATTGTATTAAGTCGTAGAAATATAAACAATGTACCTATTATTTTTGTATTTAAAAAAGTAATCGTTTTTAAATTAAAATCAAAATTTCAACTCGTCGTCGTTCTTGTGTATTATTTTTCGTTAATTTTATCCTCGGTGGACACATTTTTTTAATATTGTGAATAGTATAATACGAAAAATTATTCTATTATGAACGTTATTTGTTCCATCAAATAATCCCGTGATATGACAGTTTTTGATTGCCTGGTAGTACGTAATTTTGTCACGGAGAGCTATCGGGTTGTCGGATTATAATATTTAACGTTTATCCAAGGCTTTATGCGTTCCGAGTAAATCGAGGGGTCATAAGATCACCACTTTTTGCATTTGCTTCTACAAAAGCTCCGGTGTATTTTGGCACGCCGTATTGCCCTGAGCTGCATGATAGATATTTGATCCTACGCCGCTGATCAATAGAACAACGAGATCCGTTGAATAGTTCCGATGAAACTTGCGAAATTCGAAACGAGGATTTCGATATTGCGGCCATTTTTCGTTCGTCTTCCTAAGATGGTTCATTTTAGTCGTTACTTTACACTTTTTGCGGTTCGTGTTTCTGTCACAGTATCTAACTATTTGACGATGACAACTGAATGATCGAAATGCAACATCTCCGATTTTCAATAGAACGCACAACAAAATGTACGAAGAAATGTATATAATGTCATAATAAATGATGACATTTTTTATATCACTGATATATAAATAAATATTTATAAATTTAGTATGCCATTAAATAATATAATTCGAGGTATAATAAATTCTTCTACATAATATTGTATTTTACGTCCAATTTTATTTGCAATTTGTATCGCGTAGTTTTATAAGTTATCCTCTATCGCTATAGTAATGTTCATAATATTTATTCTTATATTTTATTTAATTAAATCATAAACTTTATAATAATAACCTTATGGTTTAAATTAGTCCCGTTTAAACCTCGTTTAGTACACGAAAGATATAAGCCGTTAAATGTTGAACTTTTAATTACGGTCGCGAAATGTTAATCGCATGGCATCTAACATTGTTTTATGGGTATGTCAAAATCAGAAGGACATATGCTATTATGCAAATCATGATAGCAAATTATTACTATATGTAATTGAATCAACACAGTTATAATATATGGTATAAAGTTATAATGTATGCTATGGTGTATATAATAACACTCTTAAAAATGATCCGCTAGAATAAAGAATATAAGTATTAATTTATATTCTAATAATTTATAAAGAAATATAACGTTTATTAATAGCTAAAGATATCGTTTTAGATACAATCAAATAATAATATAATAGTTAAAATATATGTTTTAATTATAGAATTAATTTCTGTTACAAAATAGGAGTATTATTCTACATAGAGTAAAATAAATCTAGTATGCGTTTAAGATTATTATTACATAAAAGTTGACTTGTATTATTACGTGATAAACAAACGTACAAATTTATTGTAATTTCTTTAATAATATGACAAGCAATTTATTTAGAATGGAAATTTTGTTAAAATGGAGGGGTTTTACATAAGAAAATATATTCGTGTTAAAAAAAGTATTAGCATAAATATTTTATTAATTTTAATAAATGTAAATATGACCTATAAAGATAAAGAAACAATATTATTATTATTATTATTACTTTTTATTTACGGACATAAGTCCAATTACAAAATTTATATTAATTTAGTATAAAAATAAAAAAAAATATTAAACATAAGTTAAACAAATGTATTTAGATTAACTATATTGTAACTGAAAACAATATTGATCCTTTTTTATTTGATATTTTTAATCGAAACGAATTATACTTTATTTCCAGGACGTGAGAAAAAATTATATTTATTATTATAGTTAAACTTATAAACTTATATAAATGCACTGAGAAAATAAAATCGTAAGGGGGACTATGTATATCGTTAGTCGAACAATTTCACATTGTACCAGTCTTACAATTTGAATAGTAAACGACGTCAGCCAATGAGGTAACGGC
>JABFQC010002391.1:0-16279 GCA_022817085.1 Psilanteris sp. ZL-2020
GTATATACATGTCAATATTCATTGCAAAATAAGTATAATTATATAACCGAACAAAAAGCACAAGATATATCTCAATCCTACACGGAGAAAAATACAATTGATAAAAATGTAAAAAAAATATAATTAATAAAATAAAAATAAAATATATGAAATAGACCCTAGAAGAAATAAACTTCAAATTTGTTTCATAAATTATGGTAAAATAGTAACATAAACATTAGTATTTTCTTTCTTGTTTATGCCACATTTTTACCATAATTTGTGAGATAAATTGGAAGTTTGTATCGTCCAGGGTTAGATTCGTTTATTTTATAGTAAAATTTCAATTATATTCTTCTCCGTGTAATTATATTAATATACGGAGAAAAATATAATCGATATTATTACTGTTATTACCAAATTAATGAAAAGACGTCTATGCTCAAATAGAGATATATGTTACACTAATAATAAAATTATTAATTTAAACTTATTTTATTATAATAGATACTTTGGATAGAAAGAACATAGAAAACTGCTGCAAAATTGTACTCAGCTTTTGAGCAAAACATTAAATGGAGTTTTATATTTCTTTCTATTTTCTAATAATTAACTTAATAATTAATAGAAAACTTTGCACTCAAACAATGTAATAAAATTCATTCCTCTAAGTTGGACATAAACGGCATAGTAACAAGCGCATTCTAGGATACAAAGAACGGGCGAATTTGACCGTAAATGACCAACGAAAAGAATAAAAAATGTACACGCGTAGTCTCTAAGTCAAATTTTTGTATGCGGCTTCACATCATTTTCCCGACACTAAATACTTTAACTGGTTAACTGGTTTCTCGCTCACCGCGGTTTTGATTTTTTGCGCCACGTTGCGATTTCGCTTTCAAATTATAACCGCTATCATAACTCTGCCATTTATAATGAGAGCTTTGTATACACCTTTACGGACGCTGTGAGCCTGAATTAGAACGAAGCAAATAAGAAAATAACGTCGTTTGAATTAGAATCTTTCGCGACTAAGCGCGCAACAATAAAAAAATGGCGCATTAATTTTTCTGGTTACGAATGATGAGAGGTCGTCCGCGTTATTATTTTGTTGGTCCGCGGTGAAAAGGCCTCGGCTGGCGCGAGCCTCAAAGCCGAGAGTTTGGATGCGAGTGGAGCTCTCGTGGTGGTCACGTGGGTCGGGGGCGAAGGGGGTGGGCGAAATGAATCCCGCGGGATGGGTGGCAAGAGAGCCACCTCGCGATACGCGCTGAATCTCGTGCATTATGAAATTTATCATTTCAGTGGCGCGCGCCGCAAGATGGCGCGCGGACTAATTCCTCGTTCCGGGATCTATTATGGAAAGCACGCGCGTAAGTTCCGGCCATTTCGCCCGTGCCCGCGCGTTATTGACGCACTGCAATATTAATTGCATATTCGCGGCATCGGCGCTCGCCTATTTGTGCTCAATTATTCACAAATCGCCGCGCACAACAATTTCGCTGCATCGAATATGCCGCGACTTAAATCTTTTCGCAAGCGTAAAGCCCGGGGTTATATCACGCCGAGTTAATTGCATTTACAAATTCATCGCGTTTGTCATTAAACTTGCGTTATATAAACTTGCGTAGACTGATCTACGCCGGTTGCGCGAGCCAACAATTGCGGCTCCGCAATCGGCAGTAATAATTCAAGGTCGTTCGAGTAACGACCTTTTAATGACCAGTCGAGCAGACAAAACGACGGATTATTGGACCCACGCGCGCCACCATCTTATGTGCGCGATAATTTGCCAAAACCACCGAGATATTTATCTATGATAACATTATTAGATTTGCCGTATATTTGCAACGCGCACAACAACGAGCGCACACCCGTGATACCGAAAATACGACGGGTTACGTCGTCTACGTAAATCGTTTGTCTGCATCCAACGTAATGTCAGAATAATGGCAATTCATATTGTCTCGTGCATGTATTATCTATATATATGAATGCAAATGTTATTTTACATGTTAATAAACGTATGTTAATATGACTCAACAAATTTCAACGTCAGCCCATTTGCACGAAATGAAAATTGGCAATACAAAGCACGCGCACCGTACTGCATTTGCCGTGCATATTTTTTTATTGCGTTTTGTTCGTTTTACGTATTTTCGGCGTTTTGAAATTTAAATGCGTCACAATTTGAAATTGAAAATGTTATAGGCGATCGCAATAAGTTTTCATATTTAGATATAAAATTCGAATGCGTTTATAATTTAGCATTAATCTAAAGAGAAATTATGCTGTTTCATGTGCAATCAAATAATATATTTATCTTTTATACGGCAACTTTTTAATCTAAATTTTGGATCATTTTATATTGAACGCAATGAGTTTAATTCTATATGCTGAATGGTATTGCCTCGTGAAATATAAATCAAATCAAAATTATCCATTTTTAAAATTAAACGCTATAAACTCAAATAGCCCGAAATGTCACTGATTATATAAGTAATCGGGTTTTGACTAAATCGATCGAAATAATTTTGTCTGCATTTAATGATCAGTCTGATATATTTAGTTCATGAATTATAGATCTTATGCATATATATATAGTTTAAATTATATTGTTCAAGAATTTAAAATTGATGAATCATTATAAAATACATTTTTCGTATATATGTATCATGAAAATATAATTAGCTTTAGTTATATACATTTTTAAAAATATATTTGGATTAAAGCAATGATATACCCGTTTTCTATTGTTTTCTAAATGATTAAAAAAAATATTGAATTTATAATATAAAGTTTGTTGTTGTTTAATAAACTTCCAAAATTACTGAAATTTTGGAAATTTTTAAATTGATTCATATATATATATCGTTATTATTTCATGTCATCTTTTTATACTATAAAATATTTTAAAATTGAAATATTATACGATTAAAAAGCTTCATACATTTATTCCCAAAATAGAGTTTTCAATTACAAAAGTGAGATTTTATAAATGAACGAATGTAAATGGATATTTTATTTTCTATAATTCATGCAAACGGAAAACAATGTATTAAATTTATTTTTTAACATATTACATGAATATATTAAATATGCATTATCTAAACTTGATTTTATTATGTAACATTTAAATAATATATTTTTTATCGGTTTCTATAATAGCTAAAATAACACGAAATCAAAATCGATATATAATAATAGAATTGTATAAATTTAAATATTTGGAACTTTATTTCAAATATAATATCAATATATTTCGCAATAACTTACGTAATATATATTAATAATATGATATAATTTAAATATATTACAGCGATATACATTTATTCTATATTTTTATTTTTATTAAGTATAATAATAATAATAATATTGTTTATATTCTTTAAAGTTATACGTTTTATACTCGTCTGAATAAAAAAAATTATAATAAAACATATATATTGTTTATATAATAAATATGTATATACGCATATATATATAGATATATATATTTGACACACATGTTAGATCCTCCGAGTAATCTCCTGATTTCGCGGGAGAACAGTTTACTTATACCAGTAATCTTCATTTCTATCGGATATATAATAGAATGTACACGAAATAAAAATAATTCCATAATAGATCCTATTCTCTTATAAAAAATATTTCGTTACTAAATCGTGCTGACATGAGAAATAAATCTGAAAATTATGAAACAAAAAACTCAATCAGAGTAATATAAACAAATATTAACAATCATTCCGTTGATAAATGATTATCGATGATAAAATATCTTATACCTAAACGCAATCTCGGACAGATGGACCAATTTTATTTGACAACACCGGCCATCTCCTGACTGCGACTGTTTAGCCGGTGGTTTACGCAGGCAGACTCATTATTACTTATGAAAAAGGCATCCAATAACGTACGATCGTTGGACATGTATTATCTGCGATTACAGTCCAAAAATTGGCGCGCTCGACTGCGAAGGTGAGCGCGGTAATCTGTGCGCAAGCAACGCGTTCTAATTGGTTCAAAATTGACTGAGAATAACGGAACCCGAACGCGAATTTTTTTTATCGTAGAAATAAAATAAAGTCGCAGTGGCGTCTGGTATGAAAATGATCGCCGCGCGAAGACGGGCAAAACTTGTCCCTCGCGGGGTAATAACGCAGCGCGGCGGCGTTCGATTACACGGAACTCGCGCAAGCCCGAACTGCAGATAAGACGGATGGGACTGGCAGTGGCGCGCGATAACATTACGGAAATCGTTTGTTTCAGCTAGTTACGTGAGCGCACACAGACAGACGCCAACACAATTGCGCGTCGACTACGTGGTCCGTAAGTCCGCGGCAAACACAGGCGCCAGACAAAGGTGCCAATATCTGGATTGCGCAACGCCAGGCGATGCGTTTGTTTGCTGCAAATGCACCTGCAAAGTTGACGCATTCCATTTAACGCGACGAGACAGACTCGCGCTTTCTCGTTTCATAAGCGTCTCTCTTATTTATGGCCGCGTTTAGATGCTTGTCGATCGATTGATCCGGCGCGTTTTTCGACGCAGCTTAATTTAGATTGGCCGCGCCGAACGCGAAAGCCGGATTTATTTCGTCGTTAAACTTGATTGTTCATGGCTGCGAGATCGCAGAATTTTAATCGTCCCGAGTGCGCACTTAATCGCCCCGGGAATTGATAATAAATTTAAATGAAACCATTTTGCCGGCTTTTTACGCGCGCCGAAATGGGCCCCAGAGTTGCTTATAAAAGATGCATTCGTTATATTTGCGTCCCGGGTTTCGCGTGCTTCGGGAACAGCTTTTAGTTTGGAGAGACGCCGCGCGCCGACGATGTGAGGTATTGATGCTGTCGTGCCGCATGTTTTTTGCATTTTATACCGCGTCGTAATCTAAATAGTAACGACGCGAGTTTAGAAGATAGCGCGCGCACTCCGACAACTTTTATTCTCTGGTTTATTTTGAACGCGAACACTTTGCAAGTCAAATATACCACACTGGCTGACGAGCTATCGAACTCGGTGTCGAACTCAAAATGTTGTCTTCAATTTTTTGATACCGTCTATGGACTTCCGAAGGCTAAGACCACGTCTTCCGTTATTTCTTTCATTATAACATACACCGATTTGCGCGTTCGTTGCGGTTGTTTTCAAATTTTAATATCACCGTTCAAAGCTGAAATATTTGTCCGAAATGTTGAATCCCGCGAAGCAATAATGAACAAATTGCCCAGCACTGGTACAGTATTAACTATTTTTAGATAAAAGATCCTTTTATGCCATTTATCGTCGACCGAGATTATTTTGTATTAAATTGCATCGAACGACGGCGATATATTTTTCTGTTCCGCCAAAACGTCAATACAACCATGCAAAATCTAGGCCAAAGTATAACAAATCGTTTGTCCGCGTATAGTTTTGGGCTTTGCTACTGTCGTTTCTTCGGCAACTTATTATTATTGATAATTCCGGACGCGATCTATCGTTTCCTTATTCCAGCTCATTTTCTTACTCTCTTCGTTTGTAGCGTAACTCGCGGCTCTCAGGATTCATTAACTTTGGATCTGTTCCGGAGAACAAACAAACAGCTTCAACAATCATTTTATATATATGATAAAGCATAAACTAATGAAATTTCGTGCCAATCATTTATTTCAATCACTCGACGCGCCAGCGTTCAGCAGATATTCAATTAAATCGAACGAAATTGTGTAGAAGTTAGACTGTACTAGAATATTAAAAAGCAAATTCAAAGTGAATAATGCACGATGGATAACCGCATACGCAATGGAATAATATTGCGACTATCCAAGAGGTCTCTTAGACTTGATGGTTTGTTTGCAATTTTATACAAGTTTGAACGATCGTGTGTGCTCATACATATTTTACTGTATTACACGGAAAAAAGTGCTGTATAAAAATACAACGAATGTCGTTGGTAACAAAAATATCCGACGATAGATTTTGAACAATTACATGAAACATGTATTTTTACGCGCAATAAATTGTTGCCATAGAATGAATCATGCATTTGACACGATGAATTTGCCAAATTAAGGAATAATTCGTGTCTGGGTTAAAAATTAAGTTTAGCATTTTACACAAATAATACCAATTTTTACATACGCTCTGCAATTCTAGAAACTATTTTCTTATTTACACAATTACACGCGTGTAATTTTCAGATGATACGTATTGTAAAATTACAAAGTACTTTTTTCAGTGTATTACGTCTGGCCCATTCGCGTCGGATGATGGTTACGAGGGACTATAGTCTCTCTCCCATGGTCTTATTTTATGTGCTGCCTCGTGCGAACACTTGCGCTACGTGTCACAGAAGCAAATTGATTGACGCGTTGATTCAGTTAAACATATATCATGGATGAATTAATTACATAGTTAAAAACAAACATTTATATAAGTAATTATAATATCGCTCTCATTCGGTATGTCACAAAATGTCATGCGAGTCATAATTGTTAAAACTCAAACTAATAACTTATATTTCACAGATTGGGGGCCTCGAATTATGATACATTTTTTATTTACGTTCAACTGGTCGTTTTGAGATGTTATACCCTAAAAGCCAAACCTAAAGCGCGAAGGTCCTAGGGGGCCCCAGTGCAGTAGCTTGCAGGTGAAACTCGGAAAAGACCATTACATGAACAAATCACCACATGGAAAAAAATAATTTGGATATGGCAGCCATACGGTTATGGTTATTAATTTCCATTAAAAAGAAACAGAAATTATGGCTGCATCAGCTAAACAGTATTTAGATTAATAATTCAAATATAGCTGCACTGAAAAGCAATATATTGTCCCAGATATAATAAATGTATCAGTGGATTATATACGAGAGTATTATATGTAATTAATAGTATCTTAAAGTAAAAATCTAATAATTAAGACACTTTCGTTTCAAATCAACACTACATTCGTAGTCTTTATTTAAGACGATGATGTCTTAAATTAAGATTCATATTTTTATATTAAGTCAATGAAATTGTAGAATATATTTTCACATATAAGCATTTTATGATTATCTAAAATGTTTAAAAATATACCAAGTTTAAATATATATATGACATTCATTATTTTATAATAATATATATATATATAATACAACCATAAATATTATATTTAATAAGCCAATGATTACGTAACAATAGCTTTATTATAATGAAATGCATACTTGATGTATGTATACTTTATGTCAAGTCACTTCGGTATAAAAAAAATTACGCTCCAGAAACTGCTCCTAATTAGCAATATATTGACAATACTTTTTTTTATCTTAGCACGACATACAATTCTGTTATGTATAAGGCAATTTGTATGAAGTATTCTTTCCGCTTAGAGATTCAATTTAATGTGAATTATATAAATTATATTTGAAATAATAATATAACATGATCAATTATAATCTATCATTCTTATACAGTTAATTTTCTATTATATCTTTGACTTGACTTTCTGAAAAATAGATACAAATAGGAAATCCAATCGATTTTCAAGCTGCAACATTTTGCACTTATTTATAAAATATAGAACTAAATACGTCATAAATGAAAGTTTAATAAGGTGTGTAGTTATATACATTATATATATTATTCTAACTGTTTTTATTTTTTCAATTACACCTTAGGCGACGTTAAGTTACAAAACAAGACGGGAATCGAACTTGTGAGTTTTAAAGCGCACGAATTAAAGTCCATGCACAGACAAAAATTTATCTAATAATATATAAAAAATATATCTTCAATATATAACGTTTAGCTAATAAAAATACTTAAAATATATATTGTAGTTATTGTTATACATATAAAAAATCACATGAAAAATATATTAGCGTATATATTTACTCGAAATGTAGTTTACTAATATATATTGATATACCCTCTGCCACCTTCGAGGACAAACCTGTTCATTTAAGCACCTAGTTACGGGCGTGCAGATTTGTTTTGGAGGAGCGCATCGCGAGGCCTCACAAAGGGAAGTGGGGAGGTGGGGGGGGAGACTCCGCCACTCCAACCCCCCCTTTAAAAATCTAGTAAAAGTACATATTCGAGGTCTTAGAGGTCCTACCATTGTATTTTGTTGGTCTAACCTCAAAAGCGTCATTATATATATCCGCGTCGATTTGATTACAGGCCTCAAAAATTATCATCCGTAATACATTGTGTAAATAGCTATAACAAGATGGTCGTTTGTCCTCAAAGGTCGCATTAGTTAAACTAATAATATACAAAAAGATGTATACAAAATATTTTTTTCATATATATTTACATTGCAGCGTATATATATATTGTGAGTTTATATATATTTAATAGCTTTTTATATATTATGCCAAAATATAAAATCTGACCGATCGAAATCTTATCTGAGAAAACTCGAATTTCTCGTAAAATAAGACGAAAAGCAAAATAGAGAAATTTAAAGTTAAAAACTATACTATTATAATATCTCTACTTCAGTTAACGTAATAAAATATATACAAACATATATATTTCGTTATTTAATAAATTTCGTGTTTCTTGAAATTTAATCTAATATGATTTACAAAAATGTATCTTTTTACAAAATTATAATAAAAATATATAACTGAAATTCAATTTTATGAATTTTATTATATTTTTTCAATGCTACGAATTTTAACAAAATTAATCCGTATAGCTGCTGAAAACTAATAATATATCAACTTTATTCAGGTGTTTAAAAACCGAATGTAGAATATACTTCATTAGTAAGATAAAATAAATAGCGTTTAAAATAAATTTTTTATTCTTGTTTGCACCAATTCTACCATGAATAATGATTTGATGTGATCTTATTAAACTGAATAATTGTTTTATAAAAGATGTACTTTAAAACGCCCTAACTAAATCTTTTGGTGGCATTCTCTTGAATAAATAATTTCTTAAAATTTTCTTCAATTTTGTAATAACGGTTATATTCCTGTTCTGTTAAATATATATTATATATAATACAATATACATTATAGAGAACTGTAGTAAAAATAGTGAATTATAATATATCCGAAAATAGCTTTGCAAAAATGTAGTTTTTATACACATAATACAACAGAAATTTAATTTAATTTATACTAAAACATAAATATATCGTATAAATTATAATAAAAATTCAGTATAAACATAAGACAGTATAATATAGACATAAAGAAAATATGATATTTATGCTACATTTTGACTACAATTTATGTTTTGAAAGTATAACGTCCTTTTTTGTTTACTTTATAGTAAAATTTTAGTTATATTTTTCTCCGTGTATAATTGAAATTTTATATACACGAAGAAAAAAGTATACTGTATGAGAATGCAATCAGAAATATAACACGTTTACAGTTTTCCTGAATAATATCTAATTATGTAACGTTAATTTTTAATCTTTTTTTCATTTTATAAAAAGAACTATACGTATGACAAAAACCATTACAGAGAAATATTACGATATTTTATAAATCATTAATATACAAGCAGACGAAATTATATTAGTATGCTATTAATTTTCTCAGAAAATATGATAAAATTATGATATGGATGGTTAGTTTGCAGGATAAGTAAGTTGTACACATTATCAATGGAAGTACAATATTTTTCACTAAGCGGCACGATTATTCTGAAAAGTATACAAGTTTGATGTTGAGTTGTATATAAACAATTTGAAAACTATTATTATTATAAATAAAAAAGGCGATGAGTAACGTCAATGTATAATATATATAATTAACTTAAATAAAAAAAATAAAAATAGACAAAAAATTATTTATAATAATAAATAGATGATAAATTAATATCAACTGTAAAGAATAGAAGTTTACACAGAATATATTTTTTTAAAATATATTTTAAAACAATAAAACAACATTATGATATTTTTATTTTAAAATTATTACCCTTTTGTAGAAGAATAAAATTTCAAGACAGTATTAAAATTATTAAAAATTAATCGACTACATGAAATAAATATTTATATTGAAATATTCCCATACTGTATTCAAATTCAACTGATTAATGACATTTTTGACTGCATTTCTATAAAGTATGATAATTTTAAACGGAAAACATTATTTTTTAGATATAATTTTCTTTCTGTATATAGTTATATTAACTGTCAAAAATTCAGTTCGTTGCAGTTTAATACATTTATATGAATTTTTAATTAGTGTCGGTTGTAATACTTTTGAACCAAAATTGTTATTAAATTACAATTAAAAACTTTGCCTAACATCATTTTGAATTTGGTTTAAACTGGTTAAAAACCCAAATATCAAAATAAAAAAAATATGTCATAATATAAACTCATTCAAGGCTCATCATTCCCAAAATGATATGACTGTGTAAATGTGTTTTTTAATTTTTTTTTATTATTATTATTTTTTATTATTATTATTGAACGTGATATGTTTTGCCAGCCTACAAAAAATGGTTTTTTATTTGGGTCTTCAAATTAGTTTTTCTCATAAAAATTAATGGCTAAAATTGTTAGATAAATAATACTAATTCTTTCAAAATATTTATTTATTAATTGTAAAAAATATAATATGTGCAACACGTTTATTTGCGTTGCGAGTTGAAGCTTTATTTTCATTTATTATTATATAAGTGATTGTAAGATGATGCAAGTTTATACAACTGTGTTTCATGATACTAAGCAATGTAAAAGATGCACTGCATTATATTTACGATGTCTTCGATACCTGGTATTATTGTTTCCATAAATATACTTTTCTCATACTCAATATTTCTTTGAGAGTTGTGATGGGATACACATAAGTACACCGCTTTGCCGTATGTACATTTCTACAATACGTGACATACAAAAATTCTTGCCCCGTTATATGATACCACGAATTTTATTTACTGATGTACAAAAGCATTTTTCTGGATAAAATTTGTATCGCAATGGTTCTTTACGCCAACAGTGCTATGAATAATGTACACAAATTATGAGATAAAACCGTCTTGTTAGTGATATATAAATAATATTTTGCGTTTATTTACAATAAATAATGTATCACCGGATGTATATATTTTAATTTATATATAATTTTATACATCAAAATAAAATCTAATGTTTGGTTTGACACAATAGTACACGCAGAGAAATATATTATAAGTTTTACTTATATTGTAGAAGTAAATTACTACTTTTTCTAATACATCGTGGATATACTTGACATGTTGTCAAGAATACTAATGACGTACAAACTTTTCATTAATAAACTAGTAAATTTATAATGAAAACAACTTTTATTGAACTTAGTCGTGATAAAATTAAAACACTAAAAAATTCCTTAATCTAGATAGTAATTTGTCACTCGAAATTAGTACTTTTTTTAATAAATAGTAGAAAAAATAATTTCCCATAACCTATAATTTATATTTTGCAGAGGGAAAATTTTTCATATGCTATGAGCAGTTTATCCTGCCCACATTATCGACTTATTTATTTTATCTATAACTTATTTAATCATAACTACTCCTATTCTAACGTTATATCTTACTACCATTTCATTCATAACACTTACAAAAATTGTCTTCAAGTGTTAAACGATACTTTAACTTAATAATATCAACAAAGGCAATTGATAGGAATTGAACAAAATACTATAACAAGTTAGTAATAGTTGTAAAATATATATAATTGTTTTAATAATTTCAAATATAATAATGGAGTTTGTTTACTGTTATTTATATATTTCTTTATTTTAAATAGTAATTTTTTGATATCAATTTATAAAAATAATGTAGTATGTCTATGATTTTTGTTTTCGCCCCATGGAGAAATTATTTACTTTGACAGTCGTATTTAGATTGGAATAACGTTATTTAATGACTGACACATGTAATATATTTTTTAGAGTGTTTTCACATCGGGCGCAGCATTAGCACATTTTGCATTTTTGCCTTTATCTCACTTACAGTCTTTCCATATAAAGCGTCGTACTATGGTACAATGTTTGGTAACGCTGATAGGGCGGTATGTTAGGTGGGGTTTATTGTTGCCAATTCATATACTTGATTTTGTCAAATGTACATATATACATTTTATAATAAATAAATATTATTTTTATTTGAACCAAAAAATACTACATAATAATAAACAAAATTGCATGTATTTATTTTGATTTGAAATTTCGTAATATTTCTTCTCCGTCTATCCGCCATTTAAATTTATTTTATTTTTAAATTTTACTAATTGAATTTTAATAATGAAAACTATATATTATAAGTCGGTACACTCTTAAAGAATTTTAATAATTTAATAAAACTTTAGATATTGATATGACGTGTTGCGGACTTCTAAAGTATTCAAATTTAATTACGACTCTCTAACAATAATTCAATGTCAATGAAGCATTTGATTCGAAAAACTTACTGCAAATTTTCAAAGAAAACTATTAAACAAGAAAATGTGTGCAAACTGTCGTGTAAGGTGAAAAGAATGAATTGAACGGAAGAAATTCGATATGTTCATTGGATGAGATCCAAGGAGTTTATATTCCCGCGTTACGATCAGCCATAAGAAAAAAGTCGAGGCTGGAGGAGGAGAAAACGGGAAAAATTATGGTGAATGTTATTCACGACGTATATAATATATATAACACTCTCGCTTCTGCTAGTTAATGTTCTTATAAAATGGTTGCGAATTCGAGTACAGCATAAACAACAAATTGATTCGTATAATATTGGCCAACAAAATATATAGACTTTAGTATCAAGAAGTATCTACCAGAAATAATATACGGCCTTAATAATAATAACAATAATAATAATAATAATAATGACAATGACATAAAATATTCAATACTTCATCAGATTATTTTTGATTGATTAAATAATACTAACTTTTGACGGGGGTACAAAGCTGCTGACATTTTAATGGAAACGAATATGAGCATTATTATTAATTTGTATACATTAAATACAAAAAACCTTGTTTTAACTATCACTTTTCACAGATTACAAAGTTCACTGAACGAACTGTGAATTACGAATGAACTAAATTACATTATTTCCATACGTAAAATATAAATCATTAATTTTGTTGCATCATTTTTGGAAAATAAATCCTTGCATTCGTTTGTTTTTATTTACATATACACACTTCATACGATTGTAATTATAAAGTTATTTACAAATTACAGATAATATTACATAAAATGTATCCACGTTATAAATATATATTTGAGTATATCCCATTTCAATAATTCCATAAACAATTAATATTTCATTAATATTAGAAGTTAATATTTGTGAAATTTCGAATATGTTGTTTATTTTCCTTCTCAAAGATATTTCGGAAAAATTAATAAACTGTAACTAATATTCGTTTTTAATGTTTTTTTTACCACATTTAAATATTAATACAAATGATGTTTTTATTAAAATAAATTGTTTATTTATTAAATTAAATATGTTTTTAAAGAAATCACGACAAATAACAATTTTTAAGGAATATATTTATTAGTATAACGTGTATTTAATACAAAATCTGAACGAATTAAAACAATCAATAGAATGGAGAGGATAGCTTCGCCAACTCCTGTAAAAATCCAACAAAAATCAATTAAAACTTGACAATGATCCCGTGTTAAAATACACTTTTATATATGAGAATTTGGAAATTGGTATACACAAAAGTCATTTCGGTATTATTTAATAGCATTTTACAATGTTTTCATATTTATCTTAAACCAAAACTGTCATTTTCACTATATATATATATCATTTATGACAATGTTGCTTATACAGACTGTAAGACTTCGCAACTTTGTAAAATGTCTTATCACACACAACAATATTTTTAAAACGACTATTGGAGGGCGAAACACCTCCATATATTTCTACCTAGGACTGGCTTCAACTCAAATTTGTGCGCACAATTTTTCATTTTCAGTCCAGTAATTATATAGCGCCCAAAGTAGAGTGTCTAATAGCGCTGTATTATATACATAAATATCTAACTGTATACAGTATGGTGACACCTGAATTGTTACCATTTACATGGTAATATGAGGACATGTATGCACATGTAGTAATCCATAAACATAATAAATTAAATTTAATCACTATTCGTACTACTAATCACTATATATATATACTAACTATTATATATGATAAAATTTACTATATTTGTAGACATTACATGCCACAGATTATTATATAATATATGACAAATTATATTTATAATTATACACGAGAAATATATTGCTAAAAAATAATGTCTTACATGTAATTTTTATTTAAGACTCAAAGTGACCTATACATAAGCTATCAGCTGTCTTAATACAAAACACATATGCATTTGATTACGGCACTCTGTATGTGACGCAAGACACATATGTATTACTTTTTTTTAACAGTGTAACTTTTCATTTTTTATAATGCATATCTATAAAATATAGTGAAACGACTAATCTGAAAAATACATTTTAAAAAATATATTTCAAATATGTTTATACGATACGATAAATTATTTGTTAAACTTTTTATGATTGTAAGTTTAGATCTATAAACTCTGACATTTAAATGGTAACGCGCTAAACGGCTGTTACTCGCAATCGGGTACTCACCACGGGAAAACACTAAAAACAAGTTGACGCCTTGACAGGCCTGGACGTCGCCATGTTCCTTTAAACTGACGTCATTGTTTGAGCGATTTAAGCGCTGCTATTATGTCGCATTTATATAAATCACGCTATTTAAATTTCCTTTCGTTTTAAGTACTTAATGACATCAAGTTTTTTATAAATCATTTTTTATAAACCATGATCATAACTCTAATAAGATTTTGAATTGATTATAATTTTTGTTTTTATAGACATTCATTGGATAGTGAGGAATGGTTGGATTGTTTAACCTTATACGCGGTGCGTTGGTGCGACTTGACGGGGTTTCTCGCAATAAACACGATAACTTTATGTGCGTTAATTGCGAGCACGCGACCAGCGTTACCAATCGTTGTATAGTATAGTACTATAGTCCAATATACGTTATCTGGAAATAATGTAAGCAAAACAAAGACTATTATATAACTTCGTAATTCCACTCTCAATAGAACTTTACCATTGAATAAATACATAATTACAATAGCAGCACTGAAAAAAATAATCTTACAAATTTTACCAAACTAAATAATAAAAGCAGGAAAAATGAGCAAAAATGTAAATAAACGTTAGACTATATGAATGTTTTTATCATTTGTTTGGTAATATTTGACACATTTTTAGAATTTTCTAACCATAATTTATCATATTATTTATATTTCTGCCTATTTTTCCTATTTTTATTATCTAGTTTGGTCAAATTTGAAGATTATTTTTTTCAATGTGTAAATCTGCAATTGTTGGTAATCGTTATACTGATGTCACCTTAATAAAATAAAATAAAATAAAAGTGCATGATACAGAAAACCGTATAAATATTATTAATTGTAATAATTATTAATAAATATTTGTTTATGTATCTGATTCATTCATTTTTTGCGTTAGTTTTATTTAAAATATAATATAAGAGAGATCAAAGCCCTTCGAGGAAAATGCAACAAACATTAAATATATATATCTACATTTTATATATTTATTAAGAAGACTTGAAAATTACCTTAAATAAATTATTAAATCCATTTAAATAATTAATAGTAATGACCATATTTATAATACGGTAATAAATTTGTAAATTTTATATTGATCAAATTTCTATTTAAATTAACTAGGTCAGTTAATACGTATTTACTTAAATTGGTTCATCAAGTTATAAATAAATACAAATTATAAATTAATATTTACTAATTAACCTTAAAATTTAATTATTTACACGATAAATCTAATCTGTATGATTATATATAATTATGCGTTCTCAACTAATAATATATCTCGTAATAAACATAGTTGGTTAAATTAATTAAACGATTGTCACGTATATTCAAATTTTTGTTTAAATAGACACAAAAAGATTTTTAATTACTACAAAATACAATTTAATAACTTGTAAGAAAAGATTAAATTTCCAAGAATGATTTTTTATTTGTTTGTATATAATGAAAGATAAATTTAAATGTACACTGAAAAAAAAGATTGTCACATTTAGACAATTTTTGTTTGTTTCAGACAATAAAAAGTTTTAATATACACAGAAAAAAGTAGTGTTGTCTGAAACAGCGAATATATCAATGGTAAATGTAATTGTCTAAATTTGTCAATAATGTTGTCAACCTTCAACCTTAAATTGACTTATTCAACATCTTTATTGTCAACGTATGACAATCAGATCG
>JABFQC010002392.1:0-16277 GCA_022817085.1 Psilanteris sp. ZL-2020
ACCCTTGCTTGGCTCGCCGGCAGCCGCGATTTAAATGGAGCTCACCCCTGATTGGCCTCGCGTTCGCTTCCCAACTTATCTCTCCCGCTCGCGGTCCAAATGATAGACAAAGATGCCAACTGGCCTCGTTTGTGCCTCCTTCTCTTGTGTTCTCTGTCTTTCTTCTCTCTCGCTCTCACCACCACCACCCCCGCCCCCCTCGCGTCGGCATTCATAGGGGGTCAGAAGAATTTCAAACTTCGCGAGCGGATTTATTTCGCCATTGTGGCCTCTTCAACTTCAGCAGTGCGTTTCCTGCACTTTTCATCAACAGAAGAACTAAACAATATGAAGCAAGAAAAGAAAAAGCTCCATTCGCACTCCAACATTTAGATCCGTAAACGCGCGGCGCTTGACTACTCCGAAGATCCACATTAACTGACCGCTCCGTGCTTTCGAATGCTTCAGCTTTTATTTTCTTTTCTCTGTCTTTTTTCCTTTTTCTTTTTTTTTTTTTGTTTTTTTCTCCCTTATTTTTGTCGACATATTTTGCACTAGCTTCTTTCGTTCTATCCGTTCATAGACCCACACCAATTACTGACGATTTATTTTCTGCATTTTCACGTCCCTTTTTTCAGCTCTTATTCTTTTTTGTATTTTACTTTTTTTTTAAGATCAGCTTCGGTCAAGGCGTTTTTTAATTATGAAAGAAAATGACTCCATGAATGGACCAAATATGAGGTCCTCGTAGATGCTTTGCAATCATTGTATTTGGTATCCCGATAGGAATAAATTAAAATTTTATATTTTTTTGTATTAATTTTCAGTTGTTGTACGAAATATTGTAGCTAAATTGAAATAATTTTAATTTTATTTAAAAGAAACGTACAAAATCGACGATAACACCGGCAGAAAAGTTCATCATTAATAAAGAGATAATAATAATAAATAGCAATAATAATTACAACATGAATGATAACACGATGTTAATGATAATAATAAAAATACAATAATAAATGTGAAAATAATTATTTTAACAATAAAATAACGGAAATAACAAAAAAAAAAAACGACAACAGCAACGAAAGAAGAAGTAAGAAATCCGGATTCTTACGAGTAAACTAATTTTAATCTTGCAATGACTGGAAATTAAACTATCTATTCTCCGTTTAAAAAAACGCAAACTTAACCAACTCAAAAACAACATTAACGACACCAATATCAAAACTTACGTTCATAACACAAGATATATCAACAGCAACAACACATAGACAACAAATTTAACGACTCGACGACAGCAAATTCAAAAAACAATAACAAAAACAAAAAGCAACGAAACCAGAATCACGTGTAATTAATTTCTTCATCTTTAGTACTTTTATAAATACATCGTAAAGACTTTATTATTATTACTATTATTATTATTTTTTTATTTTTTTTTTTTTTTGATAAAAATGCTCCTGTTAATCAGCTTAAGGTAAAGATTATAAAACATTATCTTCGAGCAGCTAAAGAAACGTCCGAATTTTTTTTTAAATCCTTTCACCTTCTGGCTGTTTTTGCCGCGCAGACTGGGGTGACCCGAGCCATTCAGTGACGTTCTCTTTCCAGTCACGGAATCCCGGGCGTTTCCTCCGCAGGAATCAGATCCTCGGCTCTCTTTTTCGTCGTCGACATCGCTCCCGGCTCGCTTTAATTCGCTGATTAGGCGGGAACGACAAGGAGCGGAAAATAATCGGCCTTTCAGGCTCGCATTTTTCAATCCTCTTCCTTCGACGGTTGTTCCTTTCAGCGATTCTAGCCAGCACGAGTGGCGCGGGCCTTGTAACTTCAGCCTCTCTTCCGTCTGTTCTTATTCTTCCTCTTACTCGAAGTTCGCGAAACTCACAACCTCGTTAAAGTAGTCGACTGTTCCTTCGATTCATAATACTCCTGGCCCGTGTCATCCACCCGTCCCGTCCCCCCCTCCCCCGCCTCTCTTTTTATCCGCCTCGAATCTGAATGCGATTCTTTTCGACTCGAAAATGAAGTTTTCGACGACGCACTAATAATGCTCATAATTACTCCGCGACGACTTTTTCGCGACATTTTTTTATATCAAATTTTATACCGCTCCTGTCTCTCCTTTTATTCGGCCGGGTTTCGGAGACGAATGCATGTCCCGGAAGCGCAAACATCCGGGGCGCGCTGCGCTCCTTCCGCCCCGCGTCATTCTTTCGGCCGCTAATTTTGCAAAGATCCAATGTTTCCGGGCTTCCGAATGAAAAGATTTCATTCAGACCGCGGATGTAATTTACTTGCTGAATTAATGACACCCGCGAGCTTGGTAAAATGAATGTAATTCGTGACCGTCGTGAACTCTTGTACAAATTTGGTAACGAGCAAGTTGATCGCGACATTCAGCTGCATTTCAACGACGAGATCCTAAAAATGCTTTATCCGAAATGTTAGCGTATTTTTGTTTGTTAAATTCGTGTGTCTTCGAATAATGGACTTTTTGTCCGTTAACGACTCTAGGCATGATTTGCACAAATAATTACCCGTTTTTGTCCGATTTCAAGAGCAACAATATCAGAATCAAAATAAATGTTCCTTGTCGGAACAACAAGTATATTTAACAAAGAATGTAAACAAAGCTTTCATCGTAAACAAAACAATGTTAATTGTAATAATAAAAACCTGTTCAAAGTATACGCAAACAGTATCAGATTTAAATAAACATTAAAACAGTTCTGTGTGTTTATTATAAAACTGCAATCAAAATGGAAAAGTATTAATATATCATGAAAATAATATGACAAACGTTGTAAAACTGTTTTATCGGCGCAGACAAGAAATTTTCTTAAATTTTGATTTGAAATCACGCTTAATTCGTAACAATTTCGTTGTTTTTTTTCTTTGTCTTTTTACATTTTCTCAATAAGGTAATTATACATTTCAAGCAACAAGAATTCTTTCTGAATATCACATTATTGTCGGTAAAACACCATATCTTAATACCCTCCATAAAATCCTCTTAACATACGTTTTTCAAACCGTTATGTATAAAACTTTACCATGATAACAAGAATACATTCACCTGCATCGATTATGCATAAGAAAAAATACATTTCGTATAACAAAACTTGGATTGGCATTCTTTAATCCTAATTTAATAATCTGTTTCGGCGTCCGAGCTGCGTTTAGCTAAATTTGTTGAAACCCACAGTAATCTGTCACCGAACTTATTCCGGTACAAAAATGCAATTCAATGAAGTTTATAATCGAATTAATTATTATCGCGCGTTTTAATTAACGTCTTAAAACCGCGTATGTCGGTAAAGTGCCCGGGGCTATTATATTCGCTGCATACTATATCACTATTCCAAACATTCCTTTCAATTTCACTTAGCTAAACTCTTCATGTAATACCATTGCAGCAACAAACTTCAGAGATATTAATTTCTTCGTTACAACAAAGTTCTTGGGCAACGATGATTAGTTGGACACGCATCGTATCGAATTCCAAACTAACACGAAATATCGTGCTTGCGAAACAGATTCTTAGGCGTCGTCAGTATGCATGCGGTTCACATGCAACAAGGAACCGTGTAGTAACCAGGAATATTGCATGAAATCCTGCAAGACTTTCATCACGTTCTCGCACTTGTCAAAATAATTGGACAACGTGACAACGGCCAGAATAAGAGCAACAACAACAAACCGTCCGCGCGGTGACAGTTGTCAAAGCCAATACGACAATTCGTTGTCAAACGAGCTAAATCGGGTTCGGAATGGACGGATTAATGCAAACGTTTTCTGAATTCGGCAAATTTCGATCAAGAACAATGCGTCGATCGATGCCCCGCGTGCTTCGTCCGCTTTAATTCGCTCATAAATCGACATGGATCGCGCTCGGCCCGAAATTCGGTCGCGATTAAATCTTAATCGCGTCGAGCTGGGAGCCGGCCGCGCTTCGTTCCGAGTGGCATTCCGCCGGGGACATGACGAGCGCGGATAATCTCTCGGGCCGCACGATAAGACGGCGGAGTGAGACGCGGACGAACGAGACGGCGCGTATACATCTTTGCCTCGGAAACGAGAGTGCGGTTCTGGCGGAGGATGAGGGATAAGGTGGAGTAAGACGAGGGAGGGGCGGGGGGAGCGCACCTTACAAAAGGGGGTGAAGACTTGCCATCGCCGGCAGACAAGGACGGCTGCGCGAACAAGCAGTCGGGCGAGCAGCGGCTAAGCAGGCAGGCATCTCATCAGATTAAAAGTTCCAGAGACATAAATAAATGAGCTGCCGGGCACAATGGCGAGGCGAAGCGGAGGCAGAGAGACGCCGAAGCAGCGGGGGACTGGCCGTCGGCTGCGGGTCTGCGTGCCCAGGCCTGAGTATATTGGACCGGCGTACCCCGGTGTGTCGTCTCCGCTGCTCTCCGCCCGAGCCGCCCCCTCGCCATTTACACAAAGCCCGTCCTCGGCTTTTATTATACGAGATGCGAGATAGCCGAATCGCTACTTCGCCGAACCGAGCCGGCCGGCTTCGCGCGCCAAACCACGTGTCTTTGCGGCGACCGGCCGGTTTCCCCGGTGGCGTCGACGGCCGTCCGCGTCGACGAATCAATGCGATTCGTCGGAAATTATGACCGGCTGCAACGTCAACGTTAACGGCGACGGTGTTAGACGAGAATGGTAAGGCGAGCAGGAACGACAATAGGAGCGATGACCAGAACACGCAAACAATAACATTATGCTCAACAACAATGACAAAAAACAACAACTTTGATGACAGAAGAAGACAAAAGAAGTACAACAAAAGAATGACACCAAATATAGCAACGATGACAGATGAAAAATGATGAGAAAAACAATAATGACAAACCCATGAAGTACAGCAACAATGACAAAAAACATTTAGAAAAACGATATCAATATCAACAGCAACAACAACACGACGATTTCGGCAGAAGCACGTGTCTGAGCGGAATTACGTTCGCCGTTGACCTAGGGCTTCGCTGAATCAGTCGCTTCTAATCAAATTTGCGTCGCGATCGGCGAAGCATCCAGGCCCGCGCGCGGGTCGATGGACTTACATTGATTAAAACGGTTCAAAAAGTAGCTACGGCTGCGATGAGCCGATGCAGCGGACGGAATGAGAAACCTTTCAACGGGATGAAGCGCGTCGTGTGGCTTTCGACTGGATTCGTGTCTCCGCGGAGATGCCATTGACTGCGGAAACAATTGACCGCGGACGGTTTTGTGCGCGCGCGAACGTCGCGTCATCTTTTAACTGGCCGCGCGCTAAAACTTTTGCGTTAAAATAATGCGAAAAATGCGACCTTTGACCGGGTGTGCTTGCACGGGAAAATACGATTTGCGGTTTATAAAGTTCACGCCGGCGCTCGCTGTGTCTGTTTGAGCCATCGGGCGCGAAAGCCAAACCGCAGAATGGAATTACTCCTGCTCAGTTGTTTGTGACGACGAATAAATGGATTTGGCTATCGATTTGCGATGTTGTGTTTATTTGTCGAGCCGCGCGCGCGTGCACGCTTTTTGTCGGAATTAACGAAAATAAAAGCGATCGGGCGCGCCAAAGGAATAGCCGCGTTGATCGATAGATGGACACCGGCGCTCTTTTAATCGGCGCATTATTGCATTGTTTGCGTCCGAATTACGGGCAAGCCACGCGCGGCGCCTATTAATAACGTACGATGTCAGTGTCAATTATCATGCACAATCGAATCAGCTTGCATATCGAGTTAGGTGTAAATAAACTTGCCGAACTCTAAACCGGCGCAACGCGAATTGCCGTCGTTTACGGATTTTGTTTTAAATCAACGACAGCACCGTCGATTATCCGCCGCGATGACGATAATCATCGATAACAACAATTGCATTACAGTTGCAGTGCAAAAAGTGACAACAGAAGCCACGTAACCGTAATAATAACGAGACGAAAAAGAAAAAATGCAAAAGCTGCGCAAGAAAATAAAGCACGGTGTATGGCCAGCTTTTGTGCGATAATTGATGATATTTATTTTGAAGCAAGTGCAACCGGTCCGAACCATGGACGACGAAACTTTGAAAGCTATAAATTTGGACGCAGATATTGAAGCGTCGCACTTTTTCCCCGATCAGACACGATAGATGGATGTCGGTCCAAAGTTGTCGAATATTTAAGATAATCCGCGATTTTCGTCGTTCGCTCCTAAACCGGGATTGAGTCTGGAAACAGGGATTTTCATGTTTCAGCAATATTAGGGTGTTCCCTTCCACTACTTACAGCTCTCTCTCTCTCTTTGCTTCTCCCCGTTTATCGTCGTTCTCCCTCAGTCCGTCTTTCCGTCTCGCTTTCTGTTCCTAACGTCTGTCTTGGCAAGACGAAAACCCCACAAATATTAAGAATAACCCCTCGACACCGTGGTCTACCTATCTGGAAGCCTCACCAAAGCGGATTTATTTTTATCTCCGTTCTGGAGATTTAAAACGCTCGCGTCGCTCCGCATTCTTCTCTCAGCCGCTCGACGAGCAACTTTGCCCGACAAACATATTTACATTGGCCTCTAATTTGATCCGCCTTTTAATAACGTCACAGATACTCGCGTCCGTTTGTCTAACGATTTTTGATAGGCGAGTTCAGTGGGACGTCGTCAATGCCATTTGTACGCTCGGGATTGTTTCGAATGCGTTTTGTAGCATGTAAGCACGCGGATTAGGGAAGGTCTTAATAACATCGAGCGCTGCTCTCAATGAATGCTCTCGGCATAGGGGAGCGCGACCGGCGTGCTCGGTTGCGCTAAATCTGCGAGATATCGTCTCTAATCGCGTCCGCCCCACGTCCCGTCGGGTTGACAGAAGGCGCATGCAACGTCAGCAGGACCATCGCAGACGTTATTTTGCTTTCGAAACGGCAAGCGGAAAAAAAGGAAATGAAATTCAAAGAGTTTGAATTAGTTTAATTGGCAAACGTATCGGCATTGAAAATTGAAATCCTTCAATCGGAAAATGATTCCAATTCTGGCGAGACGCCGTAATTGTTGCAACAAAAAAAGTGACCGCGAAATCACCAACTTGTAACTTTGCCGCGATTATAACAACAAAAACTAGAGCAACGCGTTATTGATAACATGGAAAATGATAACTAACAAAAAAAATATGAATCGACACATAAAAACAATAACAACAACGATATTCCTTCGGCGGCAAAAGTCGCGACACACAATCGGCCGATTTCGCCGCGAAGGAAAGACGTTGCGCTATTGTTCGGACTTTTGTATGCTCGCGACAAAAATGACGGCAAAATCGGACGCGCGGGCATCGAAAAATCGAAACAAAGGCGAGCGCCTACTGTTTGTGTCTTTGATGCGTATATCTTTTGCGTCAAAACCGTGAACTTGACGCAGAAATATGTATCCAGCCAAGTTGTATTACAAGGCTTCCAATCCCCGATTGAGAAGTCTTTGGTGTCAGCAACAGTAGTAGCTGCTGGAGCCGAGCGATTCTCATTTACATGCGCTCGCCCTTCGCCAATAAACTCGCTCGGTTGCTGTTGCACGGTGGGATCAAGTAATTAGTTATGTAGCCGTGAGCTTTGCGTTCAACCCGTTGATACCGGGAATATTTAGACGAGCCCGAATTCTACCCACGAAACCACTGTCTCCGAATCTCTGCGAGCAGAAACGTTAATTACAACAGACGCGCGTACGCGCAGCGTCGCGTCTTTTTCCAAATATTATTCCGTTGCAAACATCAAGCGCCGTATTCCGTTGCAAACATCAAGCGCCGTTATGACAAGAATAACACGCACGCCGACATATCGCAACGAGATCGTTGCAACGCGCCCAAACAAAGCGCAACTTTGTTGTTCGCAACAAGAGTTGCGATAACCCGCTCGCGGGTTATCGTTGTGGTCTATTTTTTGCCGCGAATTCGCAAACTCGAGAATCGCGGCGGCCAAAATGCGCTCCGAAAAGGTGCTGTCCGAACGGTACACACACACATATATATATATGTACATATATATTTGTGTAATTGTATGCACGTATGAAATCGATTTTGCATAAACAATGCGTGGTGATTTTCGTAGCTATCGGTTTAAATGTTCAATCAAGCGAAACGACGTGGACAGGTAATGCCGAAAGGCCGGTTAATGAGAATCAACTGAATTTCGTGTGCAGTTTGCGCACGCAAAATCCAATGCTTTTTATAATTTCGTTAACGCGTTGTTTTTGATCAACGATGCGATCAATGAGTTAATTTGTTGACTTGTTACAACTGTTATTCAATTGCCATTCGTTCGATATGCCTTTATAATTACCGATGCATTGATGAATTGTGTTTACTCGGTTTTCACGACGATCGACATTTTTGAATCGCGGTTCCATCATTCGGTTATGGATAATCGTGCAAATCGATACGTAGAGAGGAGTTAAATGACAACAAACACGACAGTAACATATCGTTATCAACATAATATAATAATAATAATACATCATTATAACGTCGACAGACAAGCAACGTTGATTGTAATTATGAACAATGAAGAATGATGATGTTGATGATGATAATGATGATGATACATCATTTTTCAACAAAAACAATAAACCGATATTTACAGAAAAAACCGACAACTATTTATCATCAACAACAAAATGACGATAATAATTATGACAAAATTATGAACAATAACAAATACGAAATACTGAACACGCCGGAGCTCGACTTAATATTCGGTGGATAATTCCGCACCGTCGGTCCCTCGTATGAAATAGTCAAAATGCAGAGCAGAGCTTTTCAGATGCGCGAAATCGACGCAGAAGGTAGGAGTCGTGTTTTTCATTCCGTCTTATCGATCCCGCGGGTGATATATCAATTCGAAGATTGCCAAGTCAGAGCTCGAAGGAGGTTCTCGGAGGAACGGTCCAGCGGACCGTTCGAAAAAGGACGGACGAAGGGCGGCGGGGCGCGGGGAACGGGAATCGAGCCGGTGGAAGGCAGATGAGAGGCGAGACGCGACGGGAATCGATACGATTTTCCAATCTCGCTCGACTGTATTTGAACTCCGGCATCGCGAGCTTCGCCTAAGCGTATTGCACGACGCTATACGCTGCGGATGCCCCGCATACCTATACCCACACCGGCGTATCGCATTTGCCTGCGACCAATACCATGGCTGCGCGCGGCCCAATATTCTTTGCCATAAAATACGTCGGTTACTTTGCGCACCGATATTGCCAAGATTTTGGTGCGCATCCCGATCCTCGAACAACCCGTCTGCGCTTGGCTCGCCTCGAATTCACAAATCACTTTAATCATCCCCGCGGTACACACCTTAAACCCATTTCGACGATTCACCGACGTTCCTTATTATTTCCGCTCGCTTTCGTCGCCCGATAATTTTCTTCTAAATCGGAATGCCGGTGTTTGTATTGAATTTAATTTTTGTCATTATTCGGTAAATAAATAAAGCCGATCGTATCAAAAACAACAACAAAAAAAACTGGATCATCAACGTCAACTAACAAAAAACGTCATTCAATAACAACAACAATACTAACATCAACAACAACCAAGACTTACAATCCAATTGGATGATGACGAAAAAAAAAACCTACTCATTTGTTACTCATTTTGTATTCCAATTCGACCTGCGCGTGTCATTTCAACCGGTTTTGTTGACTAAATTTTGTTGAATAAGAACCATTTTACTCAATGCGTCGAGCGTTTCTTCGGTCTTCCACGCGAGAAATTCCATAATCGTTAAACGACCGCTTTATTCGTTAAACGGTCGTTCCGCGCGATCATCGCTTCTACGAGCAACTCAACGGCGCACAAAGACAACGCGAGTGGACGAATAATTGATTCGTGAATTTGGTTGATTTGCCAAGAAGAAATATGTAAAACAAATTAGTCCGGTTTTTCGCGGCGTCTTGACTCGCGAGCCAATAAGTCGTGAAATTGTATTCCGAAGCAATGAGTGTGCATTGTTATGTATTTACGGATGCAAATATTTATATATTTACGTATATATGTGTGCGTCTGTGTGCAAACGTATATATGCGCTCGCGCGCGCGCGTCTATATAAATGTGTAGTAGCTGTGGCCGATGCTGCGATTGAATGCTAGGAATTTCATCATGAGTTGAGTCGCGGTACGTAGGAGGTTGGGTTGGAAAGTGGAAGAGGTGGCGGAGGCAGAGAACCGCCCTCAGCCACCCCAACAGCCTCGAGCGAACCTCTAGCGAGCACGGACTAACGGGGCCAGAGCCCCTTGCTTAGCAGCGGCCGTTCCAATCATGATTCCGCGCTGCACCGTTTGAAGTCTCGATTGAAAAGGGGCGGAGGTTTGACTAAAGAACGAGTGTTAGCTATCGGCTATTCTACTCTCTATACGTGCACACACCAACACCATCGCGCGCGTACATATTTCTATATATTTATATGCGCGAACATTTACCGTGTGCTCCTCTTCCTAAATGTAAACCTTTTTTTTTCACGTTTCGCCCTCTTTCATATCCATATTTGTATGTTTTAACCCCCAATAGCCGTCTGCAATTTTATTTATTTATTTATTTATTTGCGTCCGTCTTCTGTTTCGTCAGTCAAAATTTTGTTGGCGCCGACCACCCAGAAACGAAATTCGGCTCAAAATCACTTTGCACGTCATTGCGATCAATTGCCGCCGTAATGTTGTTGAATTTTCGGTCGCCGCACCTCTCGCTAAGTCGTCGACCCAACGACTTTTGTTCGAACGTTTGAGGCGAACCATCTTTTTGCAATTAGCGGCCGCGGTTGATGATACTCGATGCAGCCGAAATTCCACTTCACTCGATGCTAATCTAACTGCAAGGCGGTTCGATTTAACGGACCGGTGTGTTGTCGATTGTGACGATTTTACATTTCGCATTGTATGGATTTATGGTTTTGAATGTTGGCAATGGATTGTCAAGACGGAACAACGAAGCGAAGTCAAAAAGCGAGCGATGCATTTCTGCACAAACTTTGAGTTACACGAAACACGTTGAATATCCTAAATTCTAATATTCGTCGACCTCGGATATGTTCGCGTAATTTCGCTGCGACGCAAATTCCTAACCACGTGCGCGGCAATTTAAGGTCACGTAACGTTGACTCAGAAGCATAAGTCCGAATAAAATAAACAAACGCCCGAAGTCAGGTAATTGAACTCGAAAATACGGCGTTTTGTCGCGGCGCAAGATCAGCGGCAAGTTCGGCAAAACTGTGCACCAAAAGTTGCACTCGAATCCGCACGGAATCCATAACCCGGCTAGCAACTCCGTCCCGTGCGTCATACAACGGCTCGCTAATCCCGTTTCGGTCGGAGATCGGATGGAATTTGTTTCGTGGCCCGAATCTTGTGTAATTCGCTCAACCTAACCTCTTTGCAGCGAACCACGGGACGCGACAAATTTCGTTATCAAATCGCGTATCTTGGATTTTAAACGGTAATGAAAAGGACGTGAAAATAAAGGAAGAACAAATGTAAAGGCGAAAAAAGAATAACGCTTACCTGTCCGAAAACGAGTAATTACCGGCACATTACGAGCGTATCATTACGCCGACAGAAATTTCGTTTATCGCCGCTCGGATCGTGTTTTACGTAGTACTTAGCTGAGATTTCAAAGTAAATCACGATTCAGATCGCAGATAAAACTTTTTCGTCATTTACATTATTGTATTTCATAACAACGTGTCACAAACAGTGTTACTTTATGTCGCCAGCTGTTAACGGCTCCGATCTAATCGCATAAATGAATAGTTCTTGATGTACTTTAGCGCAGGCTGACCCTTTCTCATATGCAACATATATATCTTATTTCATCAAGATTTCGAATCAATGTTCCCTAAATTCATTGTGCCGGTCTCATTTATTGTTCCATTGTCGAGCCTTAAATAACGTGCTCGTGTGACGTATAATCGCAAATATTTGTCCGATTAGTAATATGCCTAATACTGATATAATGTAATAGATCAAGCATGCGATAAAACCGGGGACATCCTTACCCCACGTACGCCGTTTTAAAAATTGATCGTAAACGTGCTTGTTGATAAGATGATAAGTAATAAATTAACGAAATATAGTCTTGATTTTGTCAACGGTGTTTTTGTTTACATTAATAGTTGTTTCTGTTTATATTTACTCATAGAACGCGCGATTTATGTCGTTATTTTATTTTTTACATTAAAAATTTTATATATTTTTATTTGCTTTTTCCAATATATTCGTGTCAAATTTTACAATCAATGATTAGATACATTCGATATGTTTAAAAAGGGATACTTTTATAAATCATAATATTTATTAGTTTGGGTATTATATAATTGTATTATATTTAATAAAATTAAAAAATCTCGTCAATATATTAATTTACAGACTTCTTAATTTCGGGTATACATTTCACTTTTATACACTCAGAAAAATTAAAATTAGAAGAGTGCTGTTTATAACATTAATTTAGCGACATTAAAACAAAATCCTAGAAATTACTGTTTATAATAGCATTATAATAAAAAATAGAAGGACAATTTGGTATGAAAAACTGTATTTTTACAAGGAAAAACAGTAATTTTCAGATTTTTACTTTAATGTCTCCAAATTAGTATCATAAACAGCAATTTTCTACGTTTAATTTTTCTCAGTGTATATAGAAAGAAATTAATATATATTTAAATTTGGATTAACATGTTATTCGGTTTAAGCTACGCATATTGTGGAATTTAGTAAATAATAAAAAAAGATAATATACTTTAAGATCAAAAACAATATTGTATATTATTAATGTATTCTGGTTTATTAAATTATTGTTAATTTATAGTTTTACTATTGCTTCAGTTTACTACAGAAATTATTTAAAACGTATTTATTTTCATTTTCATTATTCTAATTGAATGATTTTAACTTAAGATATATGAATTAGTCATAATCAATTTAATTACACTGATTTTGACATCTGTTAATTTTTAAACATCTATCCATAGTTTTTTAATTATACTAGTATATTATATAACTGTTCATATTTTTGTTCAACTATAAATTAATTTAAACAACAATTTTAATACGCATAATTTATGTCGATGTGTAAATTATATATTTTGCACTATTATACTACAACCTATTATACCATTATACATAATGCAATATATGCTGCATATTGTACGTTGTCACCTGCTGCCATCCATATGTATTCAGCTGTACTAAAATAATGTTGTTTCAATATACTAATCACGGTCACCATAAAATCAATAACTTGTTTAACATTAATTTGATGGTTTACTTATAGAGCATATTTAATGTTTCATTAATATCAAAGGAATATTAGTATAATTCTTTAAAATTGTGTAAAACTGCACCTATCTTTAAAAAAATGTTCAAATCAGAATTTACAGTACATATATATTATACCTTATATATACATATATATTTTTATATAGTTCTTTTACGTTTTACAATAAATGTTTATATATATTCATCATTTCACTGCATAACACAGTAAAATCGCTTTCAATAATTTTGTTAGTTTTGTCCTAACAATCCTAAATATAGACTGAAAAGAACAATTTGTCAAATTAAATATCTAAAGTTTCGTGAAGTAAATATAAGATTGTTTAATCGAATAATTACAGATCGAATCTACGATGACAACCCGATTCGTCAACCTGACGTTGCGTCAAGTTTAAAATGTGACCCCCGCGTTGTGCAGAAATTAATAGCAAATCCGCGAAATCGCTCCGATTCCTTCCCATTGATTGCGCAAATATTGCATCGCATCAAATAAGCAGGCAAATGAGCGCCGATTTGTTGTATAATAAAAAATTGACAGCATTCCGCTGACCGGAATGGAGAAACGCTGCGATATTTTCGTGAAAGTTTTCAAAAACGTATCAAGACACGCACGGCTCCGAGCGGCCAAGGGGATCGAACTAATGAACGAGTACATGAATGAATGAATGAACGAACGAACGAATGGAGGAAGGAACCAACACAAGGGGACACACGAGGGCCGATGCTATCGCTGCTCTTTGTGACGAGATCCGGCACAATGATACGCATTCTCCAATATGCGTATGTCGACGCGCAATACGAAAGGGAACGAACAAGACGAAGTTAAAGAACCGGACGGGGCAGAAGACAGATTGCTGATTTCACTTCTCTTTTCGCGGATCCATTTCGTTAATAAGGCGCTCCCCGCCGCCGCGCTCGGGATAACGCTTTGTTCGCAAAGGTCAAGCGAGGAACCTTTTTAAGTTATCAGCTTTTCCACGGCTATTCATAAATTCCGCAAAAAGCTCCAGTAGACTTTCGATTCGTTTCTAATCAATTAGTTGACTCGGTTTTTTTTTTCTTTTTTCAACGATGATTTTGATCGAATTTCAGTGTCGCTCAGTCTTTTATTATGCAAATAATAGATATTTGAACGAGATTTAAAATTGATTATAATAATAAAAGTTACAAATGTGTTTTATAAAAAGCATGTAATAATTTTATTAGAGAAAAAAGTGTTTACGCTTACGTCGTTTGGGATAATTCATAATTATAAATGTTATTCACAAGATGCGAATTTAAAGCACGTAAAATGCGCGGACCGAACTACGAGCGTTGCAAATGAGTTCTTAAATTGGCGAAAACAAATTTGTCACGTATATTTTGGAAGCGCGATTGATCTGAAATTTTCGAATGAAATTGATTTCGCATAACAATAATTATAATCAGAGAGAAAATGAACCGAACAATAGTTTCAATGCTTTTAATCACTGCGAGTGAATGAATAACATACAGACTTCTATTCAGAGTTTAGGATCCCTCATTATTACTACAACCTGAGTGATGAGACGACGTATTGCTTTTGATTATACGCAAACGGTTTAAAACGAAACTATGGTGACCTTATTTTAGAAATAATTGAAAGAAAATGAGCTAAGCTGGTTCGATAATGAATATGCACTTTTGAAAGTCAATTTTTGAAAAACGTCAAATACGTAATATTCCTTTATTTCGTAATACAAATTGAAATAGTTTTCTTTGTACGATGTATACGAATTTCCGTGGTGAAATACAAGATTTTATTACATTTCGATATTTATATATTAATAAATCGATAGATGCATATAAATATAATTACATTCGTTGATTTTAGAATTTCACGTCGATAATATTAAAGACATTAATTTATGCATAAAGCATGAGTTTTAAGTAAAAATGATTCATTATAATACCTTCATAAACTTCGAAATTAATAATTTGTAATAATTTTTCTGTTGCAGGTAAGCTACTGAACTATGCCATACAGAAGAACGATGTAAACGAGAGTAAGAAAGTAAATTAAATTTCGAAATAACGTAATTAAAATTTTGTTAACCTCGTTAACCTAGTTTAACATTCATTTACAAAAGCAAACGCTACATCAATTAAATTTCTTTGAAAAAATATAATTATTTAATTAATTAATGCAATTTATTTGTATATCATAGAATTAGCATTAATTAGTACAACATGTGTACGTAAACGTATGTATTATTAGACAAGTAATTTATTAACAGCTATTATTTATACGTATAACTACGTTGATTGTAAAATCAATAGATTGTGCAGAAAAAAGACGTTATACTACTTATAAGTACACCGTTGCATATAAGTACACCAATACTATGTACAGCATTTAATATGTATGATGTTTGTGACAACTAAATAAAAACCGATAATATGAATCAATATACTGTCAATGCAAAATTGACACGCGCATATAACTAATTATATTTAAATTTATTAGTTATATTGTTATCTAATATAATTGATCATATTTCCATCCCGGAAATTTGTACAGTTCAGAAATATCGATTTTTCGTGGAATAATGAAGTTTTGAAAATTCGTCAGCATAAAAATGCTGATTTAATACAAATTTGGACCTAAATTAAGTTAATGTCAGCTGAAAATGACATTTTATGTCTTGAAATTTGCCGGGTTTGCTTATCGGAATTATTTCGAGACGATTTGAAAAAAAATAATTTTTGGCCATTTTTTCAAAACATCCATTTTTAGTCGAAAATAAAATTTGGCAAAATTGTTTTAAAGTACTTTATATCGATAGATATTACTATTTAAGACATTAAAATGCTGATTAAACGTGATTGCAATTATTTTCAAGGAAATTATGTCCTTTTAATTTCGACCATTTTTCGAAAACTCGGAAACTTCCGAATAAAAATGAGCATATTTATGTCTAAAATAACTTTATCATTACTGCAAATGTCATTATATATGTCGAAATTCTTCGGGTTTGTTTAGCGGAATCATTT
>JABFQC010002393.1:0-16275 GCA_022817085.1 Psilanteris sp. ZL-2020
TGTGTGTTTGTTTGTTGTGTCTCTCTTGTTTGCGTTTTGTTTGTTGTTTTATTTTTTGGTGTGAGGTGTCGTTTTGTGTTTTTTGTTTATTTTCTCTTTTTCTTTTTTGTTTTTTTTTTTTTTTTTTTTTTTTTTCAACCACGACAGTTATTTCTCCTGAGGGCGAGTTTTGCCAAAAATGTGTGCGCGGCGGCGTTCTAATTTGAAATGAAAAATGCGACGGTGCGTTTTTGCGAGCGACGCGTAATCGCGTTAAAGGGTTTTTCGGCGCGGCGCGCGGATTAACTTCTCCTTTGCATTCATAATTCCGCGAAATTGGATTGGCCGTGTCGCGAAAAACGAGCGCCGCTTTGACCGGTTTTTGGGCGCGTCGCGCCGGGATTATTCTGCCGATTGCGAGTCGTCGCTTCTCGCAATTGCGACGATGGTAATTCCGCTACGGAAATGTTAATGAGATGATTCGATTAGCCGCCGATGACTGAAGTCACGCTTTTGGTTACGTTCGCGCGATGTTTTTCGAACGATCGCGGTTTTTTTTATTAACTTTTTATTCTCGCCGAGTGGTTCGGCTGATTTCAAGCGTCGGGAACGGTATCACGATCGAGTCGAATCCTTTATATGGTTTATATGGTTTATATGGTTTATTTGTTTTTGTTTTTCACTGCATTTAATTTTTGTTGTTCACCTTTTGTTTGTTATTATTTTTCAATTGAATTTTTTTTTGTTTATTTACTTTTTGATTGTGTTTATGTTCATTTATGTTAACGTTAGAATTTCCAATAATAACAAATAATTTATATTTGTTTACAATCGAAATTGTAAAATGTATACATAGAAATGAATGTATGCTTTTTTAACATTAATTAATATGTAAATAAAATGTAAAAGATTTATGGAAATGAAACAGTCCAAAAGAAGGATGAATTTTGCAAATCAAAAGTCATCACAATTGATTATATACTTTTTCGATGCTCCTTTATCTGAAGTTTCGAAATATAATTGACTTGGGAAGAACGTCTGAGTTGAAAAAGCCGTTTTATTGAATCGGTAAATAAATGCAAGCGAAGTAAAAAAAAACTTTTAAACGCAAGCTAATTGATTTGCTATCGATTCAAAACACATTACATAATTTACAATGAAAAGTTAACACTTAAAATATCGTCACTAATTGGAAGTATTTTTTGTCAATTTGAGTGCTATTTATTAAACATCATATGCCCGAAGATAAACACGATCAACACGATTAAAATTGATACCAATTGTATTCTGTAATAAAACACTCTTTATCTTTACTCAGTTGCGTCTTCTTTCAAAATTATAGACAATTTGTCTAAAAGTTACTTAAATAATAAGAGCAATCTAAATTATTAGTCTTTTTATAATTTACGCGATAGAGCATAAATTTAATCTTTCATCGAACAACTTGTTTCAGTGATCTAATATCAACTAAGAAAATCTAATTTAAAATTATGTTTATCGTAAAGTTACTAATTACACAGTGAAGCGATATGTCATTAATGTCATAGTTAATTAGTATTACACAATCGTATCATTAAAAAATCGCATTTCTTCTGAATGCAACACGGTTCGTTTATTTCGTTGATTCAATGAGTTAATCAATCAAATCTAATTAATTTTTTTCATATAATAATATAAATTACTAAAAAACACTATATTTTAAATATTTTAAATCGGTATTAAACAATCGGTTTTATGTCAAATGTAAGTAAAAAAGTAAATATCAATAATATTAATAGAACGATTAATATGGTAGGTTTCATTCCAAACTATAAAAACTTCAGTGGTGCTTTCAATGTCAAAATTCTATCTGCATTTCCACCGAACCACAATTTTCCTACACAAAAAAAATGACCGTTGAAAAAGTCTACAATGTCTTAAAACACGCTGTTAAAATAAAACCTCATTTTGCAGTTGGATTACCAAAATTTATGGACCTGCCGATTAAAGCGGGATGGAATCACGAGTCTCATTGAAGCTATATATCTCGCGCAATGATGGCTCGGGAAAACTGTCAGACTAAAAATTCAAACATCATTAATCCCGCCTCCTTTTTCTCCCACGCACATCCGCTCGATGAACAACACCTCCGATCACATTGCAAACGCGCCAAATTTTCAACAAATCTTTGGTCCAATTTTTACGCGCTCTTGAAAACACCACCGACCGCACCCAACAAGCTCAAAATTTAATTTCGATTACCATTCAATTACCACCAAATCCAAAATCCCACTATCCCCACTAACCGACCTCCAAATTCGCGCCCGATGTTTGCTCAAAAACCACCGCCGCGGATTTTTGGCGGCAAAATCAATCGCATAAACCCGCGGCCTTAACACAACACGTACATCGAAATTGCTCAATTTTGATGTCGAAATAATAAGCGAAAGAACGCGCAAGAGGGCGCATGCAAATATGCCCGGACAAACGAGAGGGAGATTTTTAATTGGCTGATCCGAGAGGGACAGCGTTACGGGCGAACGTCGCTCCGCCGTCGGCGAAGAAACGAATGGACGATTCGACGGTTTGGGCTTCGATATTTCATATTTACGACGACGTCGAGCACATAACGTCCCTCATAGAGAATATTCGGCCTTAATAACCTCGCATCGCTCGCTCGCTCTCTCGCTCCCTCTCCCTCTCTCTCCGTTCATCTTACTGCGCCGTTGCCGCTCGCGCTAATGGTCACGACTGATTCTTCTCGCTGCCTTTTTCTTCGTCTCTTCTCATCTCGAATCGTGGGATTATATTCGGGGATTAACATATTGACGCGGACTCGCCGTTGCCCCGAGATGGTGCGTCGGCCAAGAAATAAGAGCCGAGTTACTAAATCACTCCGTGAACTCGCCATAACTACTCGGCGCTGGAAGACGCGCCGCGCGCGAAGGTCCAGCCTCGAAATATGCGCTTGACGAGCTATCGTCCCGATATATCAGTCTCGTTAATTTCAAGGTCGTATCATTGCTGGCGCGCAACAAAAGACCAACCCGCATCCTCCCGGGACTTCGGGTTCTTGTATGGCAAACGGTCGACCAAGGTCAAAGGTCCTAAACAAAGGTCATCGGAGAATCATTGTTTCAGTTGAGAAGGATTTGCTGTCCCGACGCAACAAGGATTGCCCAATTCCCTGGCAGGTCACCGGACGTCAGCTTGGCCACGAACCGCCTTCTTTCGTCCTTGATCCATTGTGATCCAGAGAAACGAGATCCGCAGGACTCGCTTCGGAGCGACTCGTGCGACTAATCAATTAATTAACAACCGCGTGAATTCATCGGCGCGATCGATTACCCGATTGCTAATTCAATTCGATTGGTTGTAACCGCCCGCAGGATCAACTCGGACTGCAAAATCACTGCCTTTTTTTCCAAGCGCCAATAGAATCCAATGCCGAATGATCAAAGTTCAAGTTTTACGATTATCAATTCAATGCGCGGTATAAACGCGAATGTCACTCCGTTCCTGTCGACATTTCGGTCGCACTCTTAGCCCGAAACTACTCGCGCGATTCGGTCCGCAAACTGGCCGCGTTAATAACAACGCAAGTGCGAGCGATTGCGAGCTGGCAGGCGCAGCATGGGCGTTTTAAGTCGGTGATAAATGACGCGACGCAGGCCCTAGACCCGAAGACCCACAGACCCAGTGCCGGTTGCGGCCAATCGCAAGGACCTTGTCTCGTTTCGTGGCACATATTAATGGACAATCGTAATCGCGGCATCGCAGCGGGTCGCTCCCGCAGCTGGCGCGCGCTCGTCCTGGCCGGCGCAGTTGTTCCGTCCGACGACGCGCGGACGCAACGGATCGCGGGTCCGTCGCAAAACCGCGTCCGCAGCGATGGCCGATTTCGGGCGCCCGGAACGGCCAAAAAACGCGGCCGAGTATGCGCGCGAGCGTGACGAAACTTTGCGCGAGTTCCGATCGCCGGATCCGTCGCGCCAACGACCGGCCGTGATTCATTGCCGTGGATTATTAAATATCAACGGTTTAATTAATCGCGCGAGTAAGACCGTTCTGAGCGTTACGTCATTGATTTATGTAACGCATGCAAAATTATGTGCTAAAAAGATGAATTCTCGTAATCGAGGACTGAATTATTCAACGGCGCAATAAAATATCCGCGGATGGTATACATCGAAACGAACAGGATCGGCGCTCGATCGGCCGATTCGGAGTCGCGCCGCGGCGCGTTTCAAGGCGCGTCGCGCGATCCGTGCCGTTTCATTAATTGCGATTGTTTATTGCGCGCGTAAACTTTGCGGTCGTTAATGGCGCGGCGTATGCTACGGCACGTACGCTATCGATGGCTGTCGTGCAAGTTGCTTGTAAATAAGTATTCGGTTGGCTGAAACATTGGAGGTAACGCGTTCGGCAGTGTTTAACCTTAATAACGAACGCTCCGTACGAATTAGCGGGGAATAAAGTATTCAAACGAATAGGCGAAAGTTGGCGATTACGAAAGCGACGCGCGCGCGCTGATCCTTGGTTGAACCGAAGGTTTTTGGTTCTCTTGAAGGGATATAAACATTGCGGATAGTAAATATTGGCGTTTAAAAATAAACAGTGTCGTGGACTGAAGGTCGTTTGTGTTTTGTTTGGTTTGTACATTTGTAGTTTTGTTTCTTTTAACCTTCGTTGTCAAAAGATTGCATTTGACCTCTAACAAAATGTGTAAACATTGGTATGCGAACGTAGAGAAATAGTAAATATTTACTAAACTGTGATAGAATTGGAAGGCCAATGATGTTTTGTTGGTTTCTTGCATTTGCCCTTATGTTTTCACTGGTTTTTTGTCATCGAAATATCGCATTTCTGGCCTTAAACAAATATGTGAACGTTGTACGTACTTCGGTGTAAACGGTGAATAATGTAATGCGAGTTAATAAACGATTGCAGTAGACGAAACGAAGTGATGATAATTGCAAGCTGAATTGTATGAAAAAATGTTGAAGCTGAACATAAATTGTACATTAATTATGCAATTCGCTCCCGGTATTATGGCACTGGGTTTAATTTTAATCCGGCGAACTTTCACTCGATGCATTAAAACTAAACATTATTGTCGCGGCGCGTAAATATTGACTTAAGTTTGTGTGCGAAAGTTAATTAATTTTGCGCTCAAATTATGCACCGAGTAACTTTCGGTGAAATATGAAAAGAAATATTTCGCGTCTAGTTTATCTGCGGCATTTAATAAAGAACTTTCATGGATGCCAAAGACAAGTTTATTTGAGCATAAACTGAACAATATTAGTTCTCGTTTTTTATCATCTCAGCCGTCATGTTATTACGTAACGCGTTTCAAGAGTCGCAATCATAATGTCTGGCCTGATTCTGGAGATTCAAAATTAAATTTCATTAATTTCGTCGGTTTAGTTTTGACTCCGATTTAACAAACAATAAATTAAAGTGCACTTTGCTGCTTCATTTTTCAGTTCACCGAAATATAACTTTTTTATCTTAATAACTCGGCGCTAATTAATTGCTCTTCAAAATGAAGACGTTGCGTGTATAATCATAAAAGTTATCGATATCATTAATCAATTTTTATATATTGCATTCAAATATGTTATTCCGCAAATAAAACTCATAATATAATACACATCTACAAATGCATTCGCGTACTCGAGTAGGATACGCCTATGCCATTTGCTAACTTTTAACAGCTTCTTTTATCGAGATTAAAATCGCTTCTGCTTACAAACTCTACTTCTAAAAGATACCAATTACTTTAACACCTGCTCAAAAATGACTGGAATCAGGGACCATCATTTTACGTGTAAAACGTTGTGACGCCGTACCATTCCAAATTCGTATCCCTAGCATTTCGTAACTCACTTCCTTAATCACACAATTTTGGATCATTTACGACACATAATGTTGCCCAAATTATCTTAATCGATTGACATCAAAATAAACTGCTTCAGACACTTTATATTTAAAATTCATCGCAGATAATTTGTGATATTCTATATTACATAGTATATAATGATGTGCAAATTGGGATAATAATGACGATGATTGTAATAATAATAATACAACGCGAAATAATATTATTTCAGATATATAAATTAAAACACTATATTTACGATGTTTCATATTCTACATTTTATTTCTATATATTATTTATTAGTATTTATAATATATATAATATAATATTTTTATATTAGTTTCAAATGAAAACTCAATTTAATTATTATTTTTTATATTCAATAATATGCCATCTTCCACACAACCATCTTGAAATTCGATTGTTACATAAACTAATATATTATTATATTTGTATAAACTAGATAAATAGATAATAATGATGAGATACGAAATTATATATCATATTAAACAATAATAGTCATGTATACGTATAATCGCTATATATAATCATATTTATAATCATATTCATGAATGTTAAAAACAAAATAAAATTCAAAAATAAGTTTCTTTTACACATTTATTGGAAGTTTATAAGTATTTGAAATAAAACTTTACGACAATAAAAACTTCAATTCAAAAATTTATCTTTGAATTATATATCCTAATTTGTCTGAATTTTGGTACAAAATTAACCACTGCGTAATTATACGTCGGGGAAACAATTAAATATATTTAGGCGAAAATATAATAAAAAATATCCCTTTTCTCATTATATTGAGTATCATTAATTACCTAAATTTATGATTCAATATAATACAAAGTTTTTACTATAAAAGACTAATATTAAGTTGCCCCACCACGCTTGTAAAACACCCAAACTTTAAAGTATTTCGTCTAAATACTCGTTATTTTTAATTACGCCATCAGAAAGTTTCAACTTCTTTAAATGAAAACATAAAAACTTTCATATTTTAAGTGTCGCCCATGCGATTAAAACTTAAATCATATTTATGTTCAAAATTCAATCAAGTGACAAAACTTGAATTATTATCGCTCCATATAAAATTAGTATCTATAAACACCTTTATATATAATTCTTAACTTCACCCATTTTTTGATTGTCTTTCTTTTTCTTTTACGGTCAGTATTCATATTAGAGACAATGCAAATATGGCTGATTATTTAAACATTAAAAATTTAATTAAAAATTCACTTCATTCCTAATTTACAAAATAAATGCAATGAAAACAAATCTTACCACCTCAATTTATAAATAAAACAAGAATCAAAACAAACGAAGTAACTAAAGTAAACAAAGTCAAATCCAAAAAGGTCATTTCTCTTTGTTTGTTTTCTTCTTTTTGTAAAACGCAATCATTTTTTGACGTTTGTAAACCACCAAAACACAAATATTAAACAAAAGAATATTAACTTTGTAAACATAACCTTGAACATAGAAATATTCAAATCACAATCTAAAATTTCCTTCTCTTAACCCACCAGATACATATCCCTTGCATATTGAAGTGTCTTTTCGCAAAATATTATTTCTACAGACGTGATATACGAAAATTAGATGACAAGAAATACTCGCGCGTATAATATATGTTGAAGTATATTTTCCATCCAACCTTCTCGTCTACAAACTCACACTCACGCACACATACACACATATATATATATATATATTAAATATATCTAATCTAAATTTGTAATATATCACGCGACAAGATTAAACGTTTAAAAATATATATTACGTCGTGTAAGTTTGCGCTCGGGCAGCGCAGAAAGCCGCAGGTTTAATGAATACATTCATTCAAGAACCTTTGGTCTGACAACGATAAATCATTTGAAGGATCGTGCATAAGGCCAATGTAAATAATTTTCATGAATGCAACGAACGTGAACGAGCGCGAGATCCACGCGAATTGCGGAAACGCGGTTGCCATTGATCGTTCGCGGATCCATAATGTCGGCGACGATTATACGGGACCAGGCTCGAAATTCGGCGACTCCCTCGGGTGCCGTTTTGGCGGCGCGACTTTCGGCAACTCCTGGTGCCCCGGAAGCCGATCCTGGTCCGAGGCGTCGGATTTGTGACGAGCGGCGGTGCAACACGCGGACGTGTACACGACGCCGAGTGCCGTTTGATTACATGGCTACTATCAGTCGTACCAAGCGAAGGAAGGCGGCGTTGAAGCCGCCTCTTGGGTCCGCCCCTGGTTCCCCATTATATGACCTCTCCGTCCGCTCGCGTCCGTCTTCGTCTTTCCGTCTCTATTGCATTCGCGCGCGCACCTGAAAAACCAATGAAACCATGCACATGTGTGCATGAAAACGCCGCGTACCCTCGAGGCCCTTCTAATGGGCCCAGCTAATGACCATTGGCCGTCGGACCTGGGCGGGACCATAAACTCCTCGCTCTCAACCGCACCGAGACATTCGTATGAAATATACTTTTGCACAATTACATTATCATAGTCGTCCAAGTGTTTGTTTTTGGTCTTCTTCTTCTTCTTTTGCATATGTATTACTTATTGAAATCAACGATGGACCCGGCAATCCTAATCTTGATTTATCTTTTATTATGGCCGGACGAGATTTTGCATTCGTATCGGTATTTACTCGTCGACTCTCGCGCGCATTCTTTTCTCGCTTTTTGTTCGTCCCTTTTTGGTTTCGTCGACTGGAATGTATGATCTGGTTATTAGACTCGGGTTTATAGTGTCTTAGGGCAGTGATTTGATGAGTCAGGAGGTCAATCAATGCTCGAGTCGAATAAAAAGTCATAAAACCGACGGATTATTTGAAAAAGGCGCATCGAGGATTAACGCCCCGATGAGGATGAGCGGGACGTTTCTTGCGGTAATTTATGTGATTTTGGTTTTGTTTTCATCCAAGCGCAAATTCGGATCGGCAATGAAGTTTGACGTTTCGAGTCGAACGACGATTCGGTGTTTGCGAAACTATCGAGGTGTTGAATTGGTGGAGCCGAAATCGCCGAGGACGTGGAAAATCGGTGGAAGCGTGCGGAAAAATTGTGGGTAACTTTTGGGTAAAAATTTGCGGAAAAAAATTGGTAAAATTGTGTATTTCGATGGTTTTGTGACTCAGAATGTGCTTTTCGGGTAAAAAAACGTTGGAATATCTGTTCTTATGATCGAATCATAAAATCGAATTCTTCTAATTTTTCATTTTTGACGAAAATGGTGGGTTTACAGTGATTATTTGACGAGGTTGATGTCGTTATTGAAGACATATTTGTGGTGGTGACTGTTTTGTTGCGAAATTTAAATTCATTTTTTTTTTGCGAGGGAGAGCTTTTTTGGCTTATCTTTTATCGCTAAAAGCTTAATGATATTTTCTTGCAACCAATGTGATACAATTATATTATATAATCGTCTTCTAAGGTGGAAAGACATTTATTATTTGTTAACGTGCGAACGGTAATGGCATTGCAGAATCTCGCGAGACAAAATATGCAGCGAAAAGCGGAGATGGGCAGCTACCATTATTCAATTACTGGGATACAAAGTTGAATAACAATGCTTAAAGTCGCTTCGGATATATGAATAATATAATCGTTTGATAGGGTTCGTGAATCAAGCGAATTTCAGAATTATGTAGTCAGTCGAACAGACCGTGTGTCGGAAATTAATTATTAATGAATTACACGGATAAAAATTGCATTATAAATAGTAAAAGGCAAGATACTCTTAAAATATTTTAAAAATTATAATACATTATACAGGACGATTTTAAAATACAATAATAATTTGATATATATGCATGAGATATAATTTGATTTTATCATTCTATGAAATCAGGTAGAATTTTTTATTATACGATATTATCATTGTTGTGATTATTTCAAAAGTATCCTAATTTTACTAATTACATCGTAAATTTTTAAACATAAATTTTTCTCTGCGTTTCTTTTGAGTTTCATTAGTTTCAAAACATAGATTCACAATTTAATATAATAATTTAATTAAAGTAAAATTGAATTAGTCATTTTAATGCAGTAAAATGATGTCTATTCATGAAAGATAAATTGCGTAATAATTAAACATTTAATTGACAAAATAATGTTTTTAATTATTGAAATTTAAAATTAAAACTAGTCTTTTTTTATTACAATGATTTTGAGAGAAAATAAATTGAAGAATATAAAATACATCTCAAACAAAACTATCCTTAACACTGTTTTTACTTTTCTACTTCAATTTAGTTTAAATAATTATTACCGTTATAAATTTTACAAAAAATCAAATACACAGCAATATTTCCATGGAGAAAATAATATTGACTACTTTACTATATAATATATCAAAACTCGGATATATTTTAATATTTATTATACCTTAAAAAATAATTTGAAAAAATGAAAAATATTTTACTAGATATTTTAAATAATATAATTCCCATTTTCAAAAGACTCGTTTTACTATAAAACGAAATCTGTTTGTAAAAATATTCAACTGAAGATCATTTCGCATAAAATATTCTGTTGATTATGATATAACCATTTTAAGAGTATATGAATTAGATTCAAAATATTTATAACTTAATTACTATACAATATAAAAATCCTTCACTCCAATACAATATACTCTTCTTCGTGACTGAAATACGTTCATCCATAATTTCATAACTTGCATTTAAACACCATACTCGAAAAAAACCATAAAGTTTATACTAGCGGACATTATTAACAAATTAATAATAAATTACTATTGTTTAACAAATTATTAAATTTTCGAATAATTTAATTCTTTTTATATTCAAATCAAACAATACTCTTCATGATTGCAAAGTGCAATCTCTTGATAATGACAAATCTTAATTCGTTACAATTTTCACAAACTCACTCAAAACCATACATAACACAACACCTTTAACTTTTTTAAACTTTCATCCAACGCGCCCTTACCTACCTGTTTCTCAACGACAAGACACGCATATCAATCAGAAACTCCCCACGTCGTTTTGAAACAACATAAAATTCAAATCACCCGTTGAAACAATTTTCCACGTAATTATCCAAACATCAAACTCCTCTCAAATATGACTCGATCGCGCAATCAATGACAATTTCTATTTTCCGCGCGACTTAATTTCAGATCGAGATGGTCATGCCGTTGATGATAAAAAAGAAGCAGCGGAAACGACGGATACCCTCGACGAATGTACACGACAGAGACGTCGTTGCCTTCGCTACAAGTTAGGGGTTGTGTTGTTTTCGGTACAATCGAGCGAGCGTCACGGATTTTACGAGCAGAATTTACATAGAATGGTGCGAGAGCAGCGTATACGGGGCATTTAGGGAAAACGCAGAGGCAGAAAAGAAGGGAATGCTTGTAACGCGGCATAGTGGGCTCGTAATGCGAGGCAGACGCGAAGTAGACGTTGAAAACATCCATCACGTGGCCAGGCCTTATCTTTTGCAGTAGATCTTCGACTTCATAATTACACTCTCACTCGCTGAGGGCTACACCCTCGCTTTGTGTCTTATCTTCTTTTTTCATTACACGCCACTTCAATCCTATCTCTTTCTGCCTATTTTCGACAGCGCTATATCTTCCGAAATAAAATACGTCGTCTGCCATTTCTCATTCCCGCTGATTATTGCGGGCGTTAAAATGCAGTTCCAAATAAACAGATTGACAATCCTGCTTTGATGGGATTATTACGCTGTCTTATGCCGGGGTTTTTAGGCGCAATTGTTTCGTGGAGTTTATACGCAACTTTCACGACGTTCCGCCAACTTAGATCGCAATTTTGGTATAAAATGCCAATCATTTTTGACGCAATGAAAGTTATTAAAGGAATGTTGTCTTAGTTTTAGACGAATAAAAAATTGTTATATGACAATTGGGAACTTATAAATTAATAAATAATAACAATCTTTGTTTTTATTAGTGTTTTATTAAATTAACTAATACAACCGCGCTTACGTTTCTACATTAATTACTGACGCGTTTAGAGATAATGTATAACAATGTGGAAGAACAAAACAATAATTTATCATTTTTTTATATATATGAATAATAATAATCGAATTATTATGTATGTAGTGTGTCTATATATACTCTAGTACATGGAGTTTTATCAAAAATTACTATATTATATAGTAATCTATACAGTAATAAAGAGTATTATTTTCACTTTTAAAAGCCTCATCCTACGTGTAGTAGTAAATGTAGTATTTTTTGATAAAACGTTTTCTCCGTGTAACACAAATATAAAATATCAATCATATATCATAGAAACATATATTGTCCAAATTTGCTAAAAAAAACGGATAATAGATAATTTTATGATATCTTACAGATATTTTATGATATTTGTGTTACTAGGGTAGACATATTGTAATTATGATAACCATGTTTTTTTTTTTATTTTAACATGTTCTCTGTTAGTTTTGTAAGATGGTCAGTAATTAATATATTGAAATACATTAGTATTATGCAGGTATCAATTTGTGATATAATAATATTACTTTGGGTAATCTGTGTATATAAACATACAGGTATATATGTCTAAGAAGAACTTTTAGGCTGTTGATGCAATTATTGTCCAAATTAGACTTTCATCGGTTTCCAAATATTCATCGCTGATTAATTTTTGTCAAAAAAAATTGTAAACTTATCCTAAAATAAATGTGTTCGACTTCTATTCATATCTGAACTTTACTAACCCATAAAAATATTATTTTAACCACTTGAAACCCATTTATATAAAAATTAATTTTCATCCGTTTTCAAAAATAAATTACAAGTTTAATTAGAAATGTATTAAATTTACTACAATATAATATTAAATTCAACATGATATATCTATAATATATAAAATAACTTTATTTGAATACATTAATATAATTCTTAATAAAATATTCCTCAATTTATTGCTTACAATAAAAGTTTTACTATATAATTATACAAATACAAAATATAATTAAAAATCCTTATAACTATTAAGTAAAACTAAAACTAAATTAAACCTTAAAAAACAAATTTGTGAACGCAAATGTTACTTTGAAAATCTTGAAAAACTTCTATCCATTTGTAATCCTATACAACTACAGACATTGCAGTATGCAGTTCCACCAGTTCTATTGCAATATTACCGATTAAAGTGATTTTATCGCTTTTAACAGATGTTTTTAACTGTCATTATAGGAAGAACGCTTAAAGTGAAATATTATCGTGATAACCGCATAACTCACTTGAATTCAAATATTAAAAGCATCGGGTTCTATATTTGCATTATTATTATTATATATACATATACATATATATAGCATAAAAAAACTCATAAACACGACGATTTTATTCCATACTTTCGTTTCCCTGCGAGGCCATAAAACTTAAGACTATGCAATAATTCCAGCAGTTATCAAAAGCTATGAATTGGCACGCCTGCTTAACCTTAAAACGCAATATGCAAAACGTCGAGATTGTCGTACAAACTCTGCCGCGTCTTAGTTACTGTATCGCGACGACAACAAATGCAGATAAACTTTAATCCGAAGCGCACTACGATTTATAAATCGCCACAAATAATACCACTGATAAGAAAACTTCAATACTCTCAAAACGCTTGTTACCGCGACAATTAATGTCCTCCGCGCACAGTGTCTGCCAACGGTTCTCATACCGTCTTTGTTTATTGCATTCAAAACACTCGTCGGTCGTTCTCGTCTCGCCCGTATCCTCGGCCAAAGCCCTGTAATCCACGAAATTATAAATTACCAACAAACGACCAGAACCCTAGACGAGCAACTCGCGTTCCAAACTCAATTCGAAGTCTTTAAAACTGCAACAAATGTGTTTCCAATTGCGATAAATAATGCTGCCGAGAACGCATGACAAACACTCGCCGGATTCTTTTGTAAACGACACAACGCAATTTTTGCGTTCGCGCGGAATATTTATGCCCGCGGCCTGGATTACCATAAACAACCCACGCGCGAATTAAGTTCGAGGATTATCTTAGTTGAAATTGGATGATGGGGAAGTAATTGCAATAAACCGACTACCAGCAGCTTCAGTCCGCGAACAGAAAGAGGGCGTTTCGAGCACGCCGAGAGTCCGGACGATGCCCGAGCTAAACACACACGAAAAGAAAACTGTTGATTCACGATCGAATTGAAATCATAATTAATAGGTTAACTAATGAAGATCCGAATTTCCGACGTCGGTTCGTCGCGCTGCCGCTACCCCCCACTCCGTCGATCGTTCGGCCACTAATCAAATCAACGTAGATCTGCGAACTGTAATTTGAATCGTCTGTGCGCCGCGCGATATCGGGTATTCAAATATCCGTTACCTTGGCATTCCTCGAGTCCTTTATTCTATTCATTTTTTGTTCCATTGGTGTCGGTCGTCTTTCATTGCCTGTCCTTCTTCGGCCAAGTTTTGATGATGATGAAGTTGACCATCTCTCTAATTCGGAGTCTTCATAAAAGTTCGCTCGTAAAGTCAAATTTAATCTTTTCTATTGCAACGAAAATAAAAACGCCGCGCAGTGCTGCGCGCATCAGCCCCCCGACGACAAAAAAGGTTATAATTACGAATATTAATAACAGATGGCGCGCTTAATGCGCGCGCATAAATCGTGATCCGGGGGGTATTAAATTACAAATCGACGCGAGTTTCGGCCAACCGCCGGCTTCAACGGTTCGGCTTAACAAGCCAGTAATTAACAATTGTTGCAATCGCGACGTTTTTCTGCGATTCCGGCGCAGATTTCACGGCTTCAAGATAGCGTTCGAGCGTAACAAATCAGTCGCAAATTATGACCAAAGCGTAATCATCGTCGGTACGTGGAGCGCGCGTAAGTAGGACGAATAAATTGCAACGCGCGCTCTCGGCTTGGAAATAACCGAGTAATCGTTACTGGGTAAACGTAGATTAATCAATTTTTTTATTGCATTCCCGTTGATGCGAAATGAAGGCTAGTTGATGCCGATGCGATATATATCGTGACCGAAAAGTCGTGCCCGTCGAAGCGTTTGTTTTCTTTCGTTTTTCAAAAATTTAATTACGGGCGGGGTGCCGAGATTGGTTTCTCTATGAATGTTGCGCGCAGGTTGCAGCAACGAGGTTCTGGTAAAATTAAGGTGAAAAGTCACGGAATTAGCACTGCCGATTTTTAATCCAGTTGAAAGTTTTATTCATAAAAGGCGACCCGGCAAAATTTGTCGGCGTGGAATTTATTAATCGAGCCGATGGTATCGTTCGCTATTGGTTCTGGGAATAGCTTCGCGTCGGAAAAATATTTACGCGAATTTTCTACGAGAGCTTGACGTTGATTTTTATAATTCGTTAATTTTGTAATTTTATAAGGAGAATATTTGCAACCGCGAGGGACAGAATTTTTAATGGAATTTATATATGAATGTATTGTTATGACGCGTTAATACATTAAAGTTGTATTTATGTTTGAGTATTTACAAATAATTGTAAATCTTTGTAAATGATACAAAAATATGTACATATAATATAATAAATACCTATACATAAACATACAATATTAAAAATAATTCGCAATGTTAGGATTGTGAGCGTGTAGTTTTATTTCAACCGTGACGCTTCATCCGTATTTTGTTTTCGCTTCATATATGTATAGGACATATATACTATATATACACAAGTATATTTACAAGTATTAAGAAATGAATGTCATTTTCAAATAAAACAACTATTAATCATAAATAAAATATGAACGAATTATAAACAAATTTCATAAGGTAGAGAGAGATAATGATAAGGGAGATACAATTATACGTGAATTTCGATGATTCAATATTATATAAACATACGGATAAAACTATTATTTTTTTAATCCGAAAATATTTAATGACAAACTCACCCAATGTAGGATAAAATTTTACCTTTGCGTGATTAAAATTCCCGAATTTTTAAGGCTATTTAGAACAATGTAACCTTCAATTCTGTCGAAAAAATCTTCCAATTAAGAGCACGTTTACACGTTCATTCTGTAAAAAATAACGTGAAAAGCTGAATATTCAAATGAAACCAAATATGCCGAATTACGTTGTTTTAAATTTGTTCTTATATAAATAGTAAAAGTGTGATTAATTTTCTGTATAAATACAATTATTAGTACACTATTTTATCTATAGTTATAGATATATTAATATAAGAATGAATCGTTAAAAAATACTGTTTATAAAATTAATTACGCATAATAAGGAAACTGTCAAAATGTAATGCCGTTAACAAATAAAACATTTATATATATATAAAATTACTATATTTTATCCTAAGCTATATTTCTATTAAAAACATTAAATGTTGACAGTTTGCCTCGTATATGGTATCAAATTAGTATTCGAAACAGTACAGTTTTTCATATTTTTCATAC
>JABFQC010002394.1:0-16272 GCA_022817085.1 Psilanteris sp. ZL-2020
GTGTAATACGATCTTGGACTTTTAAGCGACAAATCATAAAATTTGGTCTTTTTAACAAAAAAATTTACGTTTTTTACGTAGAAATTTACTGCTTTATCTGAAAATATTACTGCTAAACATAGCAAATTCCACGTTTTTTCGCTTAAAAGTCTTAAAAATTAAAATAAATAAAGGCTGTAAAATAGTATGTATTTATTATAATATTATTATTAAAATTAAACAAATATTCTAAAAATATTATTTAATATTTTAAAATAGTTATATGTTTTGTGCTTTTTTAAGAAACATTGTTAATCAAACATAATGGTGTAATTTTCATACGTAATTTCATACGCCAAATCCAAACGTATTTTCCTACGCATTTTCATACGTAATTTCACACGCAATTTCATACGTTATTTCATAAGTGGGTTTTTTCGCCTGGGTGGCATCAGAGTAGTTTTAGTTTTGCATTAAAAATTTTATTATATTTTCATTATATACAGATTTTGAACAGTAAATTTTATTATCTCTGTTTTATAATTTATCATAATCATAATTAATTTTAAAAAAATTAAAAATTTCGAACATTAACCCTTTTTAACCCTTAAATTAGCTTTTTTATATTAAATTTTTTCGAAACAAAAGAAAATAAAAATAATGTTAAAAGAAGATTTATTTATTCTTAATATTTTTATTTTACATTTATAAATATAATTTTTTTTATTTAAATATAAAGTTTTATTTCAGATATTTTAACAATTTACAAAAAAAAATATTATAAATTTATTAGAGATAACGGGGTTTATTCAACGTAAAAAATACGTCGGAAATCACGTTAGAAATCATGACTTTTCTGACGTAAGATCTTAATAAACCAAGTCAGTTCTTACGTATTTTCTTACATACGGATTTTTAATAGGGTTTATATAAAATAACTAAATATTATAATATGATATATAATACATATGCTCTTAAAAAATATGTATTATGTTAAACATTTGCAAACATTTTTTAATGTTGTATTTAAATCAATATATGTTAGGTATGTTGAATAATGCTGTAATATGTCTATAGATATTTTGTAACAGTTATAATTATAATAAGAATATAATATTAATATTCATCATTTTGTAATTATATGTGACTGTATTATTAAATTTATATTTACCTGATTTAAGTAATTTATATTTAGTTACTTTTAAGATTTAATTTTTAATACATTTTATATGCAAATATATATGTAAGTTAGATAGCATGCAAGGGATCTAGATTTGTAATAACTAACAAAAAAAACTATTTATATTAGCAACAAAACTTTATTAAAACATGCTTATATAACAAAAAAAATAAAAAGACAAACAAATATATAAAAACAAATTAACAATTCATGAGAACTCAAGAAATCTAAACAATATAAAACAATAACTTAACTTAAAATAATTTTTAAGTATAACAATTTTTATCAAATAATGTTGCTCGACTAAAATTCATAAAATTATTGGCTAAAGTATGTTAAAATAATGATTTTCATTATATATTTATTAAAATGTTGAATATTTATCTCAATCAATATAATTTTTGTATTATGTCAGCCATAATAATATTCCATTTGTATAAGTAAATACATTTTTATTTAATTATAATATGCGTTGAGTAAAAAAATGCATTTGGTTTAAATTATAATCATTTTAATTTTACTTTTATTATTTTATGACTATAATAGCGCTATAAGTAATTTAAACGATATATATATATAATATATATATACTTTTATATATATATATTTCTTTTTTAATTAGACATTTTCTATTTAACGACGTATAAATATTAAGTAATGCATATATTAACTAATTCGACTATATACAATAATACGCATTATTAAAAACTAATGGTGTTTATCATTTATAAAAAGAATAGAAAGAAATAAATTTATTTTATAAACCGGTTGACATATAAAGTAGACATAAGAAGATCTAACATTTAAATTGTTTAACTATGTTAACTGTATAACTAAATATGTTTAAAGAATTTTATTTACAAATAATATCTATTCTATATAATACTTCAATATATATTTAATTATATTTAAAAAATATTTTTTTGTTATCATCAAAAGATGAATTTAATTTGAATACTTCACGAAGACAAAGAATATTTTAAGTCGTGTAAAATTTGACAAATAAATGTTCAATATTATTCTACTTATATAAATAGTTTATAATCTTGCCAATAATGCAAATATGTATTTTATTCCTAATATATTAATATTTTAACAATTTGTTAGGAGAAATATAGTTTAACAATTCAAACTTATTGTTAAGCATAACTTTCTTCCTATTTTGAAATCATTATTGTCTTGAATATAAAACATATCTATCAAATAATATAATCTATCATATAAACATTAAACCGATTTTTCGTATTGCTGCAAAAATATTTAAAGTTCAAAAAAACCGTGTTTAATAATTTGTTTGAAAGTCGCATTAAACAAAATTCAAAAAAATTGTTACTTATAATTAATTATATGACAAAATTTGTTAATTTTATATTAAAATCAAACAGTTTGCATATAATTAATTATTTGAGTAATGTTGAACAAGATTTGTTAAACAATTTTTGTAAGAATTTGTGTTTAATATATTTTTTTAGTAAATGTAAAAGAATTTGTGTTTAATATATTTTTTTGGTAAATCTAATCATGTTTTACATAATTTTTTGAATATTATGTCAAAATTATAACCTTTTTCCATAGAATTGTAATTCTAATTATAAAAGATAACTTTGTTATACGTACAAATATGATCAAAAAATATATTCGTCACGTCAGATTTTTCATTAACTATTATAACATTATTTGCGAAATTTTCAACGACTTCTATACTATCTTCATTTGTTCAAATACATTTAATCTAGGATTAATAGGCTGGCTTCTTCGATTCACTGTACCGACTGATCTATCAGTGCGATATATTGACTGTTCCTTTCGGTATAAAAGGAATGCATACGAGTGTATTAGTGGTAATTGATATTAGTAGGCATAGCAGATCCCGGTCGATAACATAGTGCCTGTTGGTACACCTAGATCTTCAGTTAAATGTAGATCTTCCTAAGATCTATCATTATTGACAGCTGATGTAGATGTGATTACGGATATTAAATCCGAAGTCGGTCGACTAGTGATTAGTTCTAGGGGTGGCACGCTGAAATAATATTTTATTATTAATCATTTAGAATTTCAATTTATTATTTCAATTTTGTTACAATTTTTAAGAGACTTTTTTTAAGCAGTTTGTGTTGCTTATATATATTTGTAATATATTTATAAATTAAATTATATTTCTTGATTTTAAGTAACAAATAATAAATAATCATTTATCGTGAATACAAATAAATATTTGGAAGAAACTTACCTAAGGGTTGTTTGTCGATTTAAAACAGTGGCAGAAGGTAAAGTAAGAGGAGAATGTGCGTGTCCTAATTGCGAAGATGTCAAAGGTGCAACGGGGAGATAATGGTCTTCACCCCCGGCACCCCCACCCAAACTAACATTCGTCAACGAGTTCAAATGTAGCTTCGAGTCTACTGTAATATTAAAAAATTTATTTTTAACTTTATAATAGAAGACTAAAAACATTCGACATCAGAGAAAAGAAAATTGCTTTATAAGTTAAATTATTAATAAAATTTATTTCAAATACTATTTAATCGATGTACTATTTTTCATTATATACACATTTTGAAAAATAAAATTCACGCGAATTCAATATATTATCCTTCTGTCACTGCTTGTCATTTATGTTTTTCCGTAAAGCCCTTACCAGAGAAAATTACTCATTCTTATCGAACGATCTAACCAATCTACGATTTTTATAACTTTATAACAAATATGATAGATACGCGCTTTCAATCGAATATTGTGAATCAAACAATGATTATTTATGATATGAACAAGATGATACTTGTATATATCATAAAAACAATTTATTATGTATTCAAATATACATTCTTTTGTATAATATCATTATTTTGATGTATTATGTACTTTAAAACATAATATTAATAGGTAGTAACGTTTGTTATTTAACCAAACTGTTTTACTCAACTTTTCAAATGACAAATTGCAGTCCCAAAATTGTAACAAAATTTTTTAAATTACTTTGAACTGATATGGAATGTATGATTATCGATAAAAAACATAATGAACAGATACAAAAATCTCATGATTTACAATGATCTGCTCACCACGGACTCACCGAGTAAGCCGGGCTTAATCTCGGTCTTGTGAATGTTGTTGGCGGAGTTCAAATTCGTCGACAGTGTGGTATGATTCTTTGGTTTTCGCTTCCTCTGTTGGATGCACTCCTTCTTCATGCTCAATGGCCTATTGACCTGTAAAAGAAATAATAAAAACGTTACGTTTGTTTGTGACATTTCAGTGTTTCACCTATCAAATATAATCAAATAAAGTGCCTTATCAGTAACGGCAAACAAAAGATTGATTAAAGCGCTAAAAATTTTCGATTCAGAAACTATTCGTTTGGTGGTTTCGAAAGATGTCCTATTAAATTTTATCTCTAACTTGATCAATATATCAATAACCGTTTGATATCTAAATTAAGAAATGAAGTAATTTAGAATCAGATTTATTTGCGATAAGACCCGTCAAGTATTGCAGATGTTCAGTGAGTTAGCTAGTGAGCAAATTAAATACCATCTTTACAAGCCTGTGTGTACATACGTGTGATTACAACTTGTTATGTATTAGTACAAATTGACATTTTTTCCTACCCAAGCCGACCAATTGCCAAACAACACACTTTGTATCGCGCAGATTAAATCACGCCTCAAATTGTTGTCGAAGAATTACAAGCCCGAAGATCGCATCTTATCGTCAAACAAGTAGCGAATCATTCGTCCCGAAACAAAAAGATTCCAACTCCGATTCGAGCGCGCTTCATTATCGAACCTTTATGATTTAACCTTCTGCGTTCAATATTCGTGCATCGCGCAATCTCGTCCAAGTTCTCGCGATCGTAAAACCGATAAAAGTAGCGCTCGAATATTTTTATCGCTCAACGTAAATTATCTCAAACGACTACACGTGAATTTAGGTAAACAAGCTGTGATGCCAAAATCGAAAAAATGTTACGTCAGACAATACGCCTCGGAGCGCAAATAAAGCGCGCCAACTTACGTTGTGGAGTTTGTAATAAAGGCCGCAGGCGTTGCAGACAGGTTCGCCGTTATTGTTTCGTCGCCATAAAGTGGTATTAGTCGTCGCACAATTGGCGCACTGAACTCCAACTCGTCGTCCGTTACTCTGAAAATCGAGAAACAACGTTCGTTTAATTACACAGTCTAAGAGCAAATTAACAACATGATCCCACTATAAAATGACTTGCCAGAATTCAGCTAGCGATTTTATATGTTTCGTAAAATAAATTTCAAGCGTCAACGCGCTCGAGCAAACGACCCCGAGTTTGCATTACCCCGAGACGGATATTTAACAATCAAAATGGCGTCGAAGAATGGGAAGATGTCACGCTTTAAGGAAACTAGAGCAAACACCACTTCTTACGACAAGTGATTATTTGCTCAGCGCCGCGAGATAACGCGTGCGCTTCTCATTCCAGAGCACAAACATTACTTAATATCGAAATCATGTCGCTACGTGAGCTATTCGGTCCGAACGTTATCAACACAAACAGCAATGTCCTCATTCATTGAGCGGTCAAATTTTCTGACCAATTCAAGCCCGTTTTAATTTGACGAAGTAAGTACTTTGCCAAGTCAATCGATCGTTACAGTTGGAAAGCGTAAGCGGATCAAAAAAGTATGACCTTTTGAGTGACCTTGCGGCATCAAATTTAAAACCGATCAAAACGCGTCAACATTTTCACGCTTCGACCTTGAATCGCCAGACTGAATTCTTCGGTGCATTTGCCCCACTCGACCTCTACTTACAGTGGTGACCGTCTGCCGGGGTTTCGGACACCTTAAAGGCGTCCTGCCGACTCCGTTGTACTTGTTGTAAACGTTACAAGACTGGCACAAGTACGGCGTGGTACCTTCCAGTCGCCAAAGTTTCGTAGTCCCCGTGCAACCCATGCATTCTTTGGTTTCCCCGGACATCACAGATCCTTCGAGGGTGTCATCCGCCGTCACCAGGGGGGATATTGTCCACGATGACTGGGATCCGTTGGTGCTTCCACCGATGCTGTAATTGCCGGCTGTGTACAGTTGCATATTGGCAGGATCGCTATTGGAAATTGTCGTTAATCCGGGATAACCCTGGACATACTCGACGGGGGGCGAGGACGACCCGGGTGGCCAGTACTGGTACGAAGCGTTTCCACTGTACAAGGTCATTTGCGTACTAGGGGAACTTGGCTGTTCGTAGTGCAGGGTTCTGCCGGGCAACAACGAAGACGAGGACAACGTCGGGTCACTTTTTATATATAGGTTGCCATGAGCTTCCTGTAACAAACAGTTCATCAATTGTAAACAACGTATTCCGAATTAACCAATAACCTTACTTTGTCGTTGCTAAAATAAGAAACGGCATTTTTCATGCAACCATGTTTCACAACTGCAAAGTTTATTACCCCAATGGTTTGCAAAATGGAAAAATGTCGTTGCTCAGACCTTGACTAACAAATTACGTACCTCGGTTGACCTCGTGACATTCTGATTCGTTACGGGATAGCTTACAAACACTTCGTTCGGTTTGGTGTACCCGTAATTCGTGGACGACTGGGGGAAATTTTCAGTCGCGATGTACTGCGCGTATGGCACCACCTGAGGCTGCGCCAACGTGACGGTTTCAAGAGTCGTGTACGTGTTGACCCCTTTGATGGCGTCGGCGGACGCGACCGGCTCGGCGTCGTATTTGATGGCGGATCCAACGGTGCTCGGGTAGCCCGTAACGACCACTTGCTCCTGCGACGTCCGAATACTGTCGACATTGGGCGAGGAGTACGTGGCTGCGGGCGAAGTCGTGTGAACCGATCCTTGGGGCGTCACCATAGGCGACGTGTCGTATTTGTCGACCGAGGCGGTTGTCGGCGATTCCTGAAACCGACCGGTCTGCTGTCTCTCGCACTCCTGAGGACTGAATCTCTGCTCGATATTGGCCCGGCGCGACTCCTGAATGCTCATGGCGTGATTGTCGCGCGCCACCTCATGGCTCTCTGCGTAGTACATCTCCGGTCGTTCGTTGCCGGGGGTTTCGTATCTGCAAAACAAGCCGACCGACAAATAAGCATAAAAATAATTTCAAGGTCAAAGCAACGTAAACGGTTACGAAATAAAATTGACGCTCGGTTTACCTGGGCGGTTCCTTGACGGACACCGTAATGGCGCCCTCATTGCCGGACTCCTCTTTCAGGTTATTATTCGCTGCGTAAATCACGTTGTGTTGGCTCGGTTGCGCCCCATTATGGGAGACCTGGATGTATTGTTCGTGGCTTCTTTCGTCGTTGCTCGGGCTACTGAAGTGTTGCACTTCGATGAAGTGTTGGTGCTGGTTCTCGCGGTATCTGTGATTGGGGTCCTTGGGGCGATGGTGTTGCAGCACCGCGGGTTGTAGACCGGCCGCGAGAGGACTCCTTTCCGGCGAATCGGACTCGGCCTCCGCGATGGTTTCGGTGATATGACCGGCCGTGGTGATGGTCCGCACGTGGCGCGGAGTTATCACGCTGCGCGGACTACCCGCGGCCTGGTCCGCGTTGCTGCGACTAACCTGGGGCGGGCTGGTCCCCGTGCGCCGACAGTCCCACTCGATTTTGATATCTTGCTTCGGCAGATTCTCCTTCATTGTGTCCTTTAAACATAGTTGCAATTTTGTTTATAAACAAAAAAACAAAGACAAATATTAACGAAAGTACGCAAAAACCGAAGTGTCTGAGCGACGGATGACGAGAGATGATGCAACAACCGTAGTAGTAATGAAATTCTGCACGGATTGTTTAGTACGATTATTGTTCGCAGGCGATACTCGGGAGTCGAAATTATAAAAAAAGAATCAAAAATTGAATTGAGTTAAAATAAGTAAAGAGCTATTCAGAATTGTTAACTGGAATTAGATTTGCGGACTTTTTAGCGTATTATCTTTATCTTTAGCGTAAAACTTTTGCGGCGAATGACAACAAATATTGCAATTGTTAAATTACTACTTTTATGCAAAATTATATATGACATTTTATTAGTTATTGGCTTATTAATACGTGAATTGGTTGCCAATGTAAAGTTGAGTGAAACATAAACAAGAATACAATTATTAATAAATAGCACCAAATACGTAGCATTATTTTTTGTTTCCGTCAAGTTTTCTACAGCTATAGAAAACTTTAAACAAATAAAGCTGTTTATATATATTAAACGGAAGGTTGATTTTAAATTTATTTACTACTATTTGTACACCCTCCCGTTATCACTGAACTCTTTTTACACGTGGCGCGTTTCAGTCGCCTTCATATTTTTGGTCAAATTTAATAAACGCTTGAGCAAACATAAAAACACGAGGTACGGAGTTATCTCCGACCATTCGAAGGGTGAACAAGTTTTTTCAGCGCGACCACTGTCAAAATATAAGCGACTTTTCCACCCTCAAAATACACGTTCCTCCACGATAACGTCGCACGTGCGACGAACGTCGGACTGCAGTTGGAAAAAGCGAACACATTTTCCACTGTTTAATTACCAAAACGGTTTTTCAAAATGCAATCGATATATCGCACCTCGCCGGTTCATTTCTCCTCAAATCCAGCGACCGTTTCAACGGCGTCATCATATTCTGTCAATAACATTTTGACAGCCGTGAGTTGACCTTGTTTCAATGTCATTAAATTCTAATAACGATAGTTACGTCGCCACAATTGACGCAGTTTGACGAATCCATTCGAAACTCGATTGTGTTATACAATTATCGAAATCAAAAACGTCGAGATACGAATTTTCGAAAATGTCATAACCAGGACAGGAACAAAGAGACAAAGAGACAATACCAGTCGGATATAATGTCATGAAACTGTTTGAATTGGAAGACGGGCGACGACTTTTGCTTTCGACGTTGTTTGAGAAAAACGACAGAGAGGGAGAGCGAGCGAGAGAGAAGCGGAAAAAAAAAGAGGATGTCGGCGAGTATCATCGGGCACGCGACGTGAACCAACACGGCGACAGAAAAATTCGGTTTTACGTGCAAAACTTGAACGGTGACACACCTTGCCATCTCGAGAAAGGTATTGGGTCTGTTTGCTCGCGCGCGTCACTTCCGTCAAGCAATGTCAAGTTTCGTCTTCCGCCGGTTGTTGCACGCGTTCGCCAAATACGAATTACGACGAGTGATTCACTTCGATTCCGGCGATTTCAAAATCGTCCGCTTTCGGTTGCTCAACGCGCGCGCGGTCTTTTCGTCGCCGCGGCGCGAACGAGTGCGCGCGAAACTGGGCGCCGCGGGAGTCGCGCGCGCCCAAATGACTCAACGCCGAGCGGCGAAGACTCGTCTTTGCCGCGGCGCGCTAATCGAACGTCGCGGCACAACACTTTTATCGAAAACCAAAATTACGCGTAATCGTGGATTAATTGCGCTGTAATCTGGCTGATTGCGTATCGCGCGATATAACCGCGCTCACGACGGCCAGTTGTTTTCGGGCTCGAGCAGCGGCGGTGTTCGCGAAACCGGCGTTCCATCGTCTTCCACTTTTCGGCGTGCATTTTGTGAATCGCGCCGTTCGGTGTTACAAACTCGACCGAAATAAAAGACCCGGTTGTTATTTTCCAGAATTCAAATTCAAATTTTTTAAATATATTTGATTCGCAGAAAAAATGTCTAATCCAAATAGTCGGAACGTAAACAGTAAAAACGAACGTGTAAAAAACGCGTATACAAACACACGAGCATAATAGAAACTCTGTTTTATTTAAAATGAATTACACTATTTAGATCAACGTAAACATAATATTCCTATTTGTACATTCGGAGCCTTCGACAATTCGCGCGATCCGCGGAACTACACATTTGCGAAAATAAAAAGAGTATCTTGTTTTGAAATCCACTAACGAAACTAACAAACATCGCTCGGTGATTCAACGTTCAATGGAATTTGTGTGTTTTTAACCATCATCGTTGCGTCCTTGTCTAACGAAAAGACTCGACGAAAACATCCCCGATCGCGTTAAAATGGTCGAAACAAAATAAACGTCATCGGAGTTTTCTTGACAAGGCGATGCGCGAGCCAACGACCGGACGCCAAAACGTTATCGAAATCGCGCGCGTGCGATTCAAAAGATGGTCCTTACCTCGATAGAAACGTGTCGCATATCCACTCGAGTCTTCGGCAACCAGGCGGCTCCGCGATTATCGGCCACGGTCGAAATTCGCGCAGGCGAACGCTTTTTCCGAAATAACTCGACCGTCGTTATCGATACCGAACGACTATCGCGTTTTCATGAAAACGCACGATAAGGATTTTTGTGACGATAATATTGCGCGTCGTCGCGTCTCGTGCGCAGCGTGAATCGAACTGTAACTGAGCGAACGCCGACGAGAACCGCCAGACTTGGTTCAGGGAGAGGTGGAACGGTGCGAGCACCAATATCCCCCGCTCGAACTGTAGCTCGCTGGCACACTCGCTGTGGTCAAATTCACCACGTGGTAATACGCTGGATGGGCGGTCCTACTCCTCATTGGTCGCGCACTGACCAAGCAACGTGACAGCTTGATTGATCGATCAACGCTATAAATTGGCTCGCACGTTTTTATTTCGTATTTGCGTTCCCGTCGATTCGCTTACGTCCAAAGCTCGCACCGTTTAGCGCGATCACAAAAATCACGCCGAGGTTTCGGTTACTGTTTTCGGTTCCGGCAATTGCTGCTTCTCGCGCGACTTTTCACGCTCGTTTTATCGCGATATTGATGCGCGAGATTTCGATGCGGGTGAATCGAAACATTTCGTTGCTTTTCGAGAACGTCTCGCGAGCGATTTTGTTCTCGAGGCAAATGACTGTTGTGATTGGTTGCCGGAATTTTCAATCGCATTGTTGCAAACGTAAAAACTTTAAAATAATAATTCCGAAGCGTTTTGGTCATTGAAATGAATTTATTTCGCGCTATATATATATATATATATATATAAGATTATCAGATTGTATTCAATACGTTGACATCTGTTGTTTAATAATACAAATACTTACATAATATGGCAATAATAAAATTGAATCAAAAAAAGTGTGTATTTGTTTACGTAATTTTCATCAAAATCTAGACTCATTATTACGTAACGAGAATTGTTTGGTATACATCAAATGAACAACCGCTATTACTTTTACGCGCGGATCTATTAATTACAAGCAATTGTTGTTTTTTCTGATTATTTTTATTCTCATTTTGTTTTCTACCATAACCTTTTAATGTCAACTTCAACTCGTTCAATGAACAATATCAAGCGAAACTTAAAAATTACCAAGTTTTATTATAGTCTAATCATTTGTAAATTAGATTTTTTTTGAAACATTTTATAAATTTTGTTTAAGTATATATTTCAAATAAATACAAATGCAGAAAAAAAACTTAGTTATATAAATTCGTAGAACACACTCATTTATATATAATTTGCGAATAGTTTATTCGATACTTTTTCTTTTTATTCCTTTTTTTTTTTATTTTTAACATCAAATTTTTCACATTTTTTAATTATCTTAAATACAGCGTTTCATATCTGCAATTTTAATGATTTATTCCTGGAAGGTCATAAATAATCCAAAACCAAATAATCTCCAATATTTTTCGTAATTAACATGTAATTACGGTTCTTCCATTTCGATTTTTACTTATTTTAATAACTGCTTTATATTATAGAACTTGGCATATTAAGGTTAATAAAGTGATCCGATCAGTCGTGGCATTATATAACACAATTTGTGCATTTGCTTGCAACCATTCTCTTCCTTAATCACGTGACGTATTTGTATATAAGTAAATCATAAAAAATGAAAATTAATCACTATTTGTCCCGCGCTTGCTGTGTTCAAAACCTATGCCGTTCAAAAAATGCAACAAAACGTATATTAAAACCAGTCTACTTTTTAATTGAATTTACCCGCGCTTGACGTGTTTCAATTATTTTTTTACCAAAAAACATGTCATTGCTATGAATATAGTTCTCAGAAATAGTATTACGCACAGTGAAAGCTCGGAAAAAATGTAACTCGAAGAAAGGAGTTTTTAGTAGTTGATCCGTTTCTAAAATTGTTAGTATTTGGACATGTCCAAACAAACTACATTATCTCAACCGAAATCTGTAACACTACGGGTTACGGTAAAGGTCTTTTTAAGGGTGTTTTATAACTGTAGGTATACATAGCACAGAAATGATACAGGTAATAGCATTTACCACAGCATTATTGTTGTATTTGTATCGAAAGATTGTTATTTGTTTTGGGTTTATCTTTAAATAAAAATAATCAAATATAAACATAAAGCAATTCCAACAACTTTTTTATTACCTACATCAAGCGATGGGTAATCGATACCAACCTTCATAAATACCGTATTTTCTCACATTGACCACAATTCAACCTGTCGGCCGGAATTTTTTATTCCAATTAAATCGTAACATAGCAGTACAACTGTTCGAACATTTTCATAATTGCATTTCATCTTTGTTATTGTAAACAAATTAGGGTCATTGATTTTTATAGAATAGAAATCAAATCCGAAATTACTGCAAACATAATAATAAACAAACGGAGCATATAAAAAGGTATCGTTTTTCATAGATTCTTAAAATCGAATTATCGTACGAACAATTTGATTTGAGTATTTGTAATACTGACAGGCAGATGTCTCTGAAATTATTTTGTATATATAAGCGCCAGTGCGGCCGACAAATACGCTGCAGAAACAATACGAAAAAGGCGATGCTTCTGGTCGAGGCGACAAATTAACGAAACACGTTGTGTGGTGATAAAATGAATACGACAAGAAAACAATAAATATCTTACGGTTGATTGCAGGTTAGGTACAAGCAAATCAATCATTTCTACTGATATTTAATCAGAGAATTATCAAATTTGTGATTGCAAAGAAATCCATCTGATAGTCATATTGAAGGCTCGTCCGAAAATATACACATAAAACGCTGTGCGTAAGTGAATTCAAATTAGCCGGATTGAAATAATTTTTGTGCATCAAAAGTGTTATTTGGGTTACTTACGTAATTGCTTGATGTTTTAATAAATACTCCAAAATGTTTATTGCTTTGCAATACAATGCTCATATAAAATCTGCAGGATATTTAACTCGAATTCAGACGAGTGTAAGTTGTAATTTATGATTGTTATTTAAGCTAGAAGGTTACATAAGTGCGCGCGCAATATGTACTAATATGTACACAAAAATTGTACTCACGAAAATATCAAAATAAATAAAACCGTGAATATGAAAGTTGGAATATATTTTTTATGCCATTATACTGTCATTAAAAGCCAATTAAAATAAGTAATATATGGATTTATTGAAAAGAAAAACATAAAACGTGAAAAAGATGAAAAATCGCGTGCGTTCGATTTAATTGCAATATTTAAAAACGTTAATATTAATACAATACCATTAAATATGTATTATATGTCTTAAATACGCAAAAGTATTAAAAAATAAATTAAAAATATACATGACGTTCGTAAAATGATTTTAATTGTGTTTTAATCAATTTGAATGGAAAATGCCATTCATTGTGAACGCAAGGTGTGATGTTATAGATGATTTTCAGCAACAACTGTGTCAAATCCATGATAATAAGTATAAAACTGCAAACTTATATGAAACAGTAATATATCTGGCTGTAAAATAATTTAAAATGTTGCACTTAGATCGGTGAATAACAGAACTCAAGACAGGTGTTAATTCTATTTCCAAAACTAAATATTATATCTAATATCGATCTACTGCCAAAAGTATACATTTAAAGATAAGATATATTATATTATTCTTTTAAATATCATTTTGGTTATTTACTTAAAAAATGTTAATTTATATAATTATTAAACACACAAAAAATACTCAAGTTTTTTGCATGACATTTCGTATTCAATTAGTTAATATAAAGATAACAATTACTAATGCAATTTTTTTCATATTAATTTTGTTAGTTTATAGTGATAGTGTAGATCGCTTGAAATAATCAGTTAAAAATTGTGATCTTTTTTAATATCATATTATAACAATAATAACAACAAGTTGTTAAAACTAAATTTTTATGTAGAATTTTGCACTACAAATTTCATTACGAATTTTTAATCGTTAAATTTTGAAATTTGATTCTTGCTTTCATGAAAAGTATAACATTTGTTTTATAAAAAATTTATTTGTTTTAAATTAGTTTTAATTGTTGCTCTACTCAGACTACAAGTCATTTGATACTAAATTCCAGTCTTTGAAAAATTAAATGATTCTTATTATCAAAGTTTTAATAGTTAATATATTGGTTTGCAGTTATATTTTAATCAAATTTTATTCTATAAATTTGAGTTATGTATTAATATTTATCTTCTTTTTTTTGTTAACAAAATACAGTAAATTTTATATACTTTTGCTCAACTGTAATTATTACTTTATCGAATAAAAGACACAATGTCATTAAATAGTAGTTATGTATTAAAAATTATTAACCATAAATTGCGCAATATAAGTAAATTAAATATATAAAAATTTGAATTATACTAAACAGTATAATATACGGTTTCTTTATTTTACATTCAAAATTACTATTGAAATAAATTTATTAAAGACTACTAACATTAATTATTTTTATTAATATTAAATATTTTTAGTATTTTTAAGTACCCCAAGAAATTTATATTAATTTTAGTAAACGGTTATCTTCAAGGCAAACGATTTTCTATATAAAATATAAATTAGTCTAACGTGGTCTCGTTTTTTAGTTACTTATTAGTATGACAAAATTAAATATATTGTGTATAAATGAACATATTATCTTTGTATTTGAGACAACAAATTTCGTATTACTTTATATTTCTACTAATGGATGTAGCAGCGCCCTTAATCAGAGCTGATAAATGTGTAAAACTAATTCTGTAAATTTTAATCTTTGAACTTTTTCCGCGCACTTGATATATAAACAACGTACGCAGCACATATAATTTTGTCAGAATTTCATTTACAGTATAGCGATTGAAATTTTCGTTTTATACGTAACTTATACATATACATATTTAATAAAGGACAATAATTTTATCTCAACCAAATTAATTGTCCATCCTTTATTAATATTAAATAATCTAAAAAATAAACGTCAGATTTTAATTCTTTTTTTTCATGTACTTATATATAAGTTGAATATTTAATTCTTCGTATTGCTTTATATTCAGAATAATTAAACAGTGAAAATTAAATATAATTATGTCTTTCTTAACTTGGGAGTATGCGCGCATCAATCTATTCCCGGCTCGATTTAATTATTTTAATCTTTTAGTTACTTTTCTGTGGAACGAATAATATATTTGAAATTAATACAAACTTACTTTAAACTATTTTGAGCAATAATTCTTAAAAAATAGTAATTTTTCCTAAAACTTTGTAAAACTGCCTTTTCACATTAAAATGTTTTTTCCTTATGCCATTAATATTTAGTCAAAAGAAATTTTACAAATAATTTAATATTTTATACATCAGGATTATTAACGTGCCAAATAAATTCGCATATTTAATGAAAGAGAAAACTAATTGTTAAAACTTTATTCTCATATCGTTGGAATTATTGTGTTCTATTTTTATTCTTTACGTGGAGAAATGTTTGTTTATGCTCAGAAATAAATGTATTGTGCGATATATTTCGAAACATAATTATTCTTTTGAATTCCAACAATATTATTATTTTATTTTGTTTTACATAATTTACATTTCTCATTAAACCATTCTAAAATGAATTTGTAAATGATTTTAAATGAGAATATCGTGTGTATTTATATTATTAATAATATATTCTGTAATGTTAATAATATATTATATGTTTTATGTGACCAATCCAACAATGCACAACATGTTATAATTTGTGGTTGTAATTTATAAAATATATAACATTGTTAGGTTATAAGATGTCAGTTAAATTCTATTCGGAGAAAAATATAATTGACATTTTACTATAAAATAAAGGAAACTTACCCTCGATGAAACAAACTTCCAATTTATCTCACAAATTATGGTTAAAATGTGGCATAAAAAAGAAAGAAAATACTATATTTGTGCAACTATTTTACCGTAAATTATTAGAC
>JABFQC010002395.1:0-16265 GCA_022817085.1 Psilanteris sp. ZL-2020
GTCATGTATAAAGATAATTTATTAATATGTTATTGAGTAGATGTTCGTTATAATAAATAATTTGAATATAATTAGATGACGAATGTATTATATGCGAATACCAAAACAATAAATGCGTAAAGTTATAATTTGTCTTAAAATGTTTTAGTTTTAATAAGCAATATTTTAATTTTCTTTTGAATGCAAACATTAAATTTAGTAAATAAAATCTGTGATTCTGTTTATATTTACTATTATTTCCTGTAACAATATAATTTAATTAATTTTTTTTAATACTTTCCTAAAATATTTAATGCTTGGTAACTATATAATCAATTTAAATGTATAGTAAATCCGTTAAATACATAATTAGCTTTTTTTATAGGGAAAACGAAGTATTCTTTTAATTTTGTGTAATTATTATATTTTTTTAGCATAGTAATTTTTAACAAAAACAGTGTATTCATAAATTATCGTAAAAATATATATATTTATATTTAAACTTTTAATAACAATATATTATTATATATTCAGAATAAATGATAAATTTATTAATTATAAACACTATACTTGTGAAACACTAACAACAGTTCATTACCCACGAATAAAAAAAAACTATTGAAATTCTAATATTACAGAAACTATCAATACGCATATATTTAAAAAATGTAAGCTGCTTTTATTATATTTTGTGACGTAGTTATATTTGACGTATTTTGTATTTTATCGCGGTGAACATTACTTTACAGAGTTATAATGTAGGTATATTATTATTTTCCTTTGAATTTTGTTGTTAAATGGTAAATTCGCGCGATATTTCTACAAACAATTATATATATATATATATATTAAATATATATTATAAAACCTAATAAAAAAATTAAAATTTCAAATTACATTCGGATAATTTTATGTTGGATTATATATTATATATTCCATAATGTCAATAATTATTTTTATGTATATATACATTTAAAAAAAACGTATATCTGTCTTACATTTTTCTTTTATATCCTCAATAATGCAAACATTATTCAATATTACAAGAAAATGACAACTTTTTAAAATGTAAGATTGTATTAATTCTCATGCTTGCATGATATTGTGTTTAAAGTATATGTACCTATATAGATAAAAAGATATGCGCTGCGCGCTCTGCAACCATGAGTTTATAAAAAAATTATATATTGGAAGTGTAATAGCAGATCCAAAGGGGTAGCTACGGTTCGCTAAGCATGTCTTTACGTATTATATATATCAGTCAAGTTTGGTGCATATAGAATGTAACATTTAATTTCTCAATCCTGTTTGAAATTGAAAACATTGTATGCGCGTATCATCGTGATACATTACATACATAACTGTATATGTATATGTATATAGATATATAAGCTATACAGTTTTATCGAAAAGATTTAGATGCATCTCAAAAACGCAGAAGATACGAAATGATTAATTGAAACAATATGACAAATGATTGATGTGTATGAACTGTTAACCAAACGATGTCTGACATTAAAACAAAAGATCTTTATTGCTGCGTTCGGCAAGGCAGCGATATAATATAACGTGCAAGCCCATGTCTATTCATTACCCACCTTCGCGATGGCTTCGCCACCAATCAGCCATTATGCTGCGCTTCGTTGCACTTTTGCTTTGTGCAGGCGTACGATACTTGCAAAACTATCGGCAAATTACGTACGATTCCTTCTAAAGCAGAACATCCTCGTTTTTATATTTTTTATCGAGTTTCTGCTTCTCGTCGAATTCGAATGAACTCAAAATCTTAATTCATCACATACTTTATACCGTTGAAAGTAGTTATATATGAAGCTGGATATATATATATGTATAATATATAAGATAAAATAAACGTTACGAAGCTCGGTTTTAAAAAACGAATTAAAAATGCTAAACTTGTACAAAATTTCTAATAATCCCAACTTTCGTCGGAATAGTTTCAACTTTGACCCAATTAATCGAGCCAGTATAATATATACGATTACAAAACATAAACGAAACATAGTGTACACATAATAAAGCGACGCAAATTAGACGAAATATTAGTTTATGCAAACGAGCACTGTTGCAATCGAGGCACCGAGTCCCGGTGCAATTTGATTCGACTTTCAATTTTTTTGCTGCTTCGCGTGAAATAAATAAATTGCATTTAAAAAATGAGATCTAGTTTGCGGCAAACGTCTCATAAAGTGCTCCTATTCGGTTCGCTGTCAGTTTAAGTGCCGTGTAGTAACCTTGCGTGCTATGAGACGTAAGACAAAAGATAAAAAAAGCAGAATTACTAGAGGGTGTTGTAACACTCGCCGTGATACTTTTGCTGCATTTCCTGTAGTGCATGCAATGAACTGTCGTCTTAATGGTTGCAAAATTTCGCCGTCTTGAAATTGAAAATCTGCAACGAAAATAGCAATTAATTCGCCGCGCATTTTATGATCATCGGTCGTTCGCGACCGTCGCCTGTAAATTAAATAAAAAAACTAAAAAGTTTTGTTATTTAACGCAACCCGCGTTTAGTCGGTCCGGTATTAATTATTATACCTTCTAGCATTGGTAGACTAATTCAAATAGATGCATAGAAAATTACTATACGATAATGACAACTTTTTTTATTTATATAGTAAAATTTGTTATATAATATAATAAAACTAGAAGGAATTTTGACATATTTTTGTTATATCATATAATAAATATTGTTTTAATACTATAGTAATTTTTTAAATTTCCTTCAAGATATCATTCGAACGCCAGAAGGTATGGTAATTTATATTATATTTTTTTCTCCGTGTACTTTGCTGTCTATTTAACAACGGACTACATTGAGAAAAAAACAGTTTAACAACTTACTATATAATATATCAAAATTGGACGATACGTGAAAATACAAGAAAAATTATTGTATAATGTAGTAAAATTGGCAATGCACATAATTATATATTCAAGTTTATTTAGAAAAGTTTAATATACACTGAAAGAAATAAATGACGAAAAATTACTATTTATTTCCTTAATTTGGAATCATACGAGAAAAAGAACAATATTTACTATTTTTAAAAGGAAAAAGTAAATTTTTTACATAGAAAAATACTACTTTCTCATAATATGTTACTTTTAAAAATAGTAAATATTTTTATTTTTCTCTTACGATTGCGAATTAATGATACAGATAATAATTTTTCGTCATTTATTTCTCTCAGCGTACAATGTAGTAATTTTTTTGTGTTTTCACGTATCGTCCACTTTTGATATATTATATAGTAAATATTTTTTTCTCAGTGCATGTATATAACGTCGAAGAGCAATTGAAAGTATTCAATTAATCTTCGATCGTAGCTAAACGTTGCGCTCCGAATTTCCGTTCGAACTCCTCGCTGTTGTTTCATCGGAGACAAAAAATGCGCAAATTCGTACGTCGCTCGGCGTCTAACACTGACACCAATTCGGTATCAAGATGATCAATTTTCACAGACCGGGCCTGTGATTTCTCGTACGAACTTTTACCTGTCCTTTGTTTAGGCCAATTGTCGGCGCGCTTCCCGTGTGCAAAGAAGCATATCTTGTGTGCGTTCGCGAACAATGCAACGGCCTGGCTGCATACGCGCGCGCTACACGACAACAATAACAATGCGCGGTGTCGAAACACTCGCAGGCAAAAGTTCGAAGGCGACTCGCTTTCGGGCTCAAGCCCACGTGCATCCTCGTTATTGATCACTGTTTGTTCGGTATCAATGCATTGGCGTTTTATTGCGCGGCGTTTAAAATAATTAATTGCGCGCATTTTAGCGAAAGGAAAGTCGGCGCGAAGCCGCGATGAAAATCGCGCTCGAAGCAGCGAATTGGATTTGACAACGCGGCCAAGTCATTATGTGAAAGTGGATAAATGAATATGAAAGTACTTTCGTTCAATCGCAATTTCGCGCCCGATCGTTGCGAATTATTCGTCGAGCGGCGAACCGTTTGGTGCTTTTTTTTCGTCGCCGAATCGCCGTCCGGTTTTCATTTCTGATCCCGTCCCGATAATTGCGAACGTTTTATCAAACCGAGCGAAGTGTCGTCGACGCGCCAACGAGGACGCCAGCATTCCCAGCAAAATAAATAGCGTATTAAGCAATTTACATTGAGCGGTGATGAGTCAAGTGCAAATCCGCGCTGCGTTACAACAGCTCGGTTTAATTGTCGCAATGAATCCCATTCATTCATTGATACGAACATGGCGTACGTTGACGCTCGCCTACGCTCGCTCTCATTTACGCTCCTTCCCGCCTCCTCTCTTTTCCTGCCTCCCATCCGTTGCGGTTCAAACTTCATTCATTGTCTGTTCGTTCGATTGCTTTTCGGTTGGTTCATTTCCGCGCGACTTCGAACCGCATTTCGCTTGCCGCCAAAAGCGAGACAAATTTTGAAATCCGTTTTATGCGCTTTTTGCGTATATAAAAGAAACGACAATTCAAATGTGGAGTACGCGAACAAAATGGTGTGTCTTAACAATTTGAAATTATTTAAATATTCATTATACATTGTTAATAATATGTATTGAATCCAAACAGCACACTTTTCTGTATGTGATGTGGTAAATTTTGCGTAATTTCATGAGTATTCTAAGATTATTACAAGTATTGCAATTGTGTCATTACAATTTCTTAAAGTAGACGGAGACGACGCATATATTGAACGCAATAATTTCCTATATATAATCTCTCAATACGCGGTATGAAGTTAAATAGTATACAAATTATTACTCGTCTGAGAAAATAATCTTACAAATTTTATCAGAGTGTAGAAAGATGTAAGATATAAATACAAACAAAATTGATATAAAACAAATTTTACCAGTTTTAAAACAAAATGTTAAATAATCGTTAGACTATATTAATATTCTTGTAAGTTGTATGATAATGATTTTAAAATTTATTTTGTATCTATTAACCAGCGTGGTAGTATTTGTACACTGAGAAAAATAAAGCATGAACAATTACTGTTTATAATACTAATTTATGACAATATGATATAAATCGTCATAATTTACTGTTTTTAATAGAAAAAAAATCAAGTTATTTATATAGATAATTACACTGTAAAAACAAGTGTTCTGAAAGTGTTTTTCAAACATTCCTATTTATTAAAGTGTTCTTTAATACTTCTTTGTATATATCCAAATAAAACGTTTTTAAAAAATAACGCTTATAAGTGTTCCAAAAAGCTTCAAAAACGTTTTCTACGGAACGCTTCTTTTTTACAGCGTACTGAATTATAATAATATATTATTACTGTTAAAAACAGTAATATTTCATGTTTTATTTTTCTCAATGTAAGCTTATTCTTTTCATTTGTAAAATTTAATATTTTTATATATTAAATGTCCTTCATAATTTGAATATATTATATTACTTCCTGTTTAATATGTTACTACACATTATATATTAATTTTAACGTACGATCAAGTATATAGTCAGCTTTTACTATAATTGTTTCTAAATTATTTCTCTTTGAAGTACCAGTTAAAAGTACTTTTCTGAAACTTTTGTCGCGTTTTTATACAGACGATTCTTGACGTCAGTTGAAATCGAAAATTAAACATTTTTTCCTTTTGTTACAGGTACGTAAAGTGTTCGCTCGGACATCTTAATCTCTCTCAACGATCAGGTAGACTATTATTTGACCAAAAATTCGTAGCGGAATATGCAGCCAAATTCTTTGACGATCAGTCATCATCGTATATTACGGCTGCTGATTGCATCCGATCACGCGACATTCGCATCGCGAAAAAATGCACAGCGGGGGAAATTTACGCGAAATCAGTGCGCCGTTGGCATTTTATCGTATATCTGTCACTACGAGAGAACGGTCGATCAAAGGCCAACGCTAGCCCATTCCAACTCAATTACACAACCGTCATAATTATTTCATCGGCACGAGATGCCGTCGACGCAACGGGGACACTTACATGGTCATTATCTTATGAATATGAACAGGTTAATGTGACCGTTGGGACTCGGTCACACGGTTTTTGTTGCTTTGTGTACGGCGATATATATAAATCATTCAAAAATGATTAATTTCACAATTATAACATTCGCATTGACAAACTGTTAGTGCACTTGGTTGCAGTTTTGTGGAGAACCGATCGTTTGAATCTGTTGACTTTTTTATATGATTTTGTTTATTTATTTATTTTTATATATTTTGCTCCTCAGATCATTCCCTGTATCGAAAAGTTACGGTAATGATTATAATAAATTAGGTAAATGAAATTAAAGTAATAAATGAAACAAGTACGCTGAGAGAAAATTACAGTAAAACTGGTTATTCCAAAAATATATAGTTCTTGTTAATAGTCATCTATTAACGCAACTATAAAATATGGTTAATTTTGAAACAGATATTTACAGCTGATATAATTAAATTTTCATTTTCATAAACCAAATAAAATCTGCTGTGTCAATTTCGATTGTTATAACTGTACAATTTTTCTCTCAATCTGATAACAATAAGTGAGTAATTGGTAAAATATGTGAAGTTGATAAATTATAAGATAATTGACTATATAAATCGTATTAAGTAAAATAAATAAATTGATTTAGTTAAGACATGGATAATTTTTGCAAATCAAGCAGGTGGCGGTAAAGTTTTTGCTTGAAAGTTGATAGGGTAGACTTTATGTCTACCCTTATGTATAATTCTTTATGTTCTCAAGTAAATCATTCCAAAATTTAGTAGCTGCGACTATGAAAGATTTTTCAAAAGCAGACGATTTAAATCGAGGAACCATAAGCTCCCGATGAGATCTACGCACGCGTCTGCTAATTACACGATCGCGTTCAGTAAAATAATTAGCAAGATAGGACAGATTGCGTTGACTAAGCAAATTAAAAACGAAACATCCTAAGAAATATTTTCGACGAATTTAGCCAACCCAACTGCTCCAAGTAAGGTGAAATGCATTCACCACGACGCAAGCGAATACAGAAATTAAAAGTTAATAAAGTTAAGTTTAAACAATCATAAACTACGAAAAATCAAATAATTTCATACATTTTGATATCAATTATGATACAAATATATATAATAGAAATAAAATAATGAACATAAATTAAGATCAACAAAACAAAATATTATACAAAAATGAAAGCAAAACTAACTGTTAAAAATAGTACACGTTGCAAAAAAAATGGTTATATATTTATGTATGTACTGAGAAGACATCTGAGTTTACCTTATAAAAAATAAAGTATATTTATTTATATTTTAATGCAATGTTAATTATTTATAAATTCGTAAAGTATAGATTACAACGAAAGTTTTAAATAAATATTGCTACACGGAAAATGTAGTTCCCAGGGTAGCTTGCAGCTGTAACAATATAATTGCAAACGGCTGTAATAAAAACTTTTTGTCAAATAAAACGTCAAACGAGCACTCGTACGACATTTTTTATTTTCTACGGTTTGTTGACAGCCATGAAACAGACAATGTGTATCATTTTTATTCCAGCAAACGCATTCTTTAAACCAGAATAAATTAAAAGTAAATTGTTTTAAATCTTAATTTCTACTCTTGTTAATTTGTTTAATACTAAAATTTTCTAGAGTGCACTGTAGAAATAAATATCTTATTGTATTAAATTTTAATGTACTTTTAATGTATTTTGGCAAATGAAAATCACCCATTTTTATAACATTAAATTCAAATTAAAACACTTATATATACGTGCAAAATATAAAGATTTTGTAAGTTGAATCAATTTTAATGCAATATTAACTTGTTTCATCTGTACATGCGCATTCGTATCTTTCAATTGACATTCATATGATATTTTAAATTAATTTTAATATGTGCCTGGATTCGCATTTTTTTCATTTCAACAATACTAATCATAATCAACGTCTTTGTAACGGACTTCCAGTTCCCTTGCATTATATGTAATACTCAATGTTTTTCAATATACGGTTCAAACATTCCGTCAAGGGCTTTTTTTCATCAGAGTTCAAGTATTTTTAAGGTGTCAGAATATGCGTCACAATATCACTATAGAGCTCTTACGTATACGTTATAAAAACTTTAGTACACGATGTTACATTTTGTTTCACCCGAGTAGAAATTGTGAGAACTATATACATTGTCAATTATAATTTCCAAAGATTACACTAAAATTAAGTTCCCGAGCAATGCGTGGAATTAGCGTAAAATAATAATTCGCTGGTAATGTGAAATTTAAAGTGAAAGCAAAAGATACAAATTGATCGGTCCTTTTACGCGATTAACATTATATATAAAGCTGTTAATAAATAAATAAATAAATAAAAAAAAAATGAATTACGTCAATTTTGAATTTAGCAGTCGAATGATTTTCAGCAGAAAGAAAAGGGTAATATTGACGATATTGCGCCAATTTGTCCGTGTGACCTGCTCACGAAGTGATAGGAATAAAGTGCATGCGCGTCGATCAAATGAAGTCTTGTAAAATCGCGAACCGCACTGCATTTCAAGAGTAGGACGCCGGTTGCTCGGAGCCGCGGGTTAGAAAGTAGCCGGTTTTCAATCTAGTCTACTCTGTTCGCGACAAGCTACGCAAGTAAATAACACGCGTAAACTTTAGTTGCATTGCAACTAACGCGCCTGCTAATTATGCTTCGATATATTTATGTAGATGAAATTTCAAGCCGCGTTTCCCATAAATGCGTATTTTATTTTAATTTTATCATCAAAGCTACGTGTATTTTTTGCTTTAAACTATATATATATATATATATGTAACTACATCAGCCGAAAACATAAAACCAGAAATCCATATACGACCAACGCAATCAGTAGGTTACTTATAAAATATGGATAAAAACGAGGGAAAAATTGATTATAATTTTATTCATTGTCGAGTTTTATAAAGCAATTTATTTTAAGACTTGAAGCTTTTATAATAGAAAAAGGTACCCTTCAAAGTAGAGTTGAACTATTCGTTTTATTAATAAAATAATTATGTTTACGAATAAATTAAATGTGACATTAAAATTCAATTATACATATGTACGGTGTATATTATATTTACAAGAAAATTGTTTTATTTTTTTATAATTCTTCATGCACGATGATAATTGATAATTAAATTCTTTTATAATTCATATCATATTTGAAACTTATTTCAAATAATTGCATTTTGACGTTAATTTATCAATTTAATACAACGATTTTGAAAGAGTCATTATTTACTTTATATTTGCAGACTTGACAAAGATAAATTGAGGTCTGGCTAACGTTTACTGTACTTGACTTATTGAAGCATTTCCAGAATTTAAAATCGAAATCGAACAAACAGTCTTTTACGTTTTGGAAATGATTAGTAGATCTTTAATTTGGAATTTGAAGTAAATAAAAAGAAATAAACTAATAATAATAAATCAAATACAAGGAACGATTTACATTGATAATATTTTTATATTCATTAAATAGAGGATAGTTATATGAACTTGTAAAATCTTTATTTCACGTATTCAATGCTAAATTGTAAACCGGTTCGAATTATTTAATATAAACATTATTCTGTTTATATAGTTTTCATTTCTCCATTGTTTATTATGTCTTATTAGTAATTAATATTGCAGATGTATATTTTATTTGAATTAAAAAATAATATAATAGAAAATTAACGGTGTACTTATACAAATATTTTTTTTCGATTTACGTTTGCGATATGTACGAAAATTTTTATAATATTATATAGGAATTATTATTGAAATGATAATTCACACAAATAAAATAATAATTTTTATATGTGCGCAATGCAAGTCAAAACATGAAAAACTCATTTAATTGAACTACACTGCATTATAAAAAAAGTCACGTTTTTAAATTGGCTTAAGCAGAAATATAGCGTCAAGTGTCACGGATCCGTTTTCTAAATTATATTTTTACCGCGTTTAAATAATGAATATTATGAAATCAATAAATTTTCTCAATTGAAAAGCGCTGCGAAAATGTAAGGCAAACTTATTTAAAAAATTAGTTCAAATACAATGATACGATTTTAGATAAAGTATTTTCATACAGACGAATGATGAGAGTAAAAAATCAGTTCGATTTTTTTGTAAATAGTTTTGCGCATTATATATAAATGTATATCAGAATAATTTAATTCTTAAACTGAAAAGAATTAACGTAATAAAATTACTTTACAATATAGAATAAATGTTTTTAATATAGATTTGCAATGTAAATTTAAAAAACTGTATTATCCGACAATCTTGTTTATCTTTGAATATTTTTGTGCAATTATTCGCTTCTTTTCTTTTGTTTAATTCTTTTCTATTTTTGTTTTTTTTTTTTTTTTTTTTCACCACGAAATAGTTGCGTAAGTTTAATTTTTCATAAACATAAATTTGTAATAAATTTAGTATTACTAATCTTATGAACGGAATTGCGCTGTGGTCAAATTAAAATTATGTGAATGGCCGTTTTTTATGTTTTTGTACTGTAAATTTTCAACATTACTATTGGTATATTTAATTAATGATTTGGATGAATAAATAACAGCTTTTTTGCAGTTGTCTGATAAGCTGCGCCGCGCAATTATGAGTACTTAGAACTTAGCTAAGGAATTGATTTAATCTGTAGCAAATAAGTATTATTCCTTTGTATAATTATCTCGTTAAAAGTTAAGCAACATTTTGTGAAGTTAGAATGTGTAAGCAAAGTAAAAAGCGTTCGACTTCAAATACCTGTTTAAACATAGTCGAGGTAAATAATACGGAGTCCTTTATTTAAGTAAAACACTTCTATCAGTTTCATTCAGCACATTTTCACTTAATATCACTTAATCCAAATTAATTTCATTTTGAACAAATCAATGCCGTAAATTAATTTTATATATGCATAAGTTGTACAAATATATTTATCCACTTATATTATATATATATATAATATCGTGAATTGTTTATATAAAATATAAATACGATTTATGCACGCAAAAAAATGTTCCATCCAAAATTACTGAAAGTTCAGTAAATATTATTAAAAACAGTAACTCACGGACAAAACAAAAATCCAGTCAGATAATAACAAACTTTTACTGTAAACATTGATGAATTGTCAATATATATTTACAAACATTCATCAATGTTTACTGAAAAGTTCGGTAAATTTTACCTGAAATTTTGTTTTGTTCGTGATGTTTGTACCCATTTTTCTTATAAATAAATATATTTCTAAATTTTTATTCTTAATATTCAATTTATATAATACAAGAAAAACATTTACAACTGATCCTAAATATCTAAAATTGTTATATTAATATTAATTTTCATAATTCAATACGTGTTTTATTATCGACTGTGAATCATTCTGGTTAGATTATTTAATAAATGATAGTAGGTAAGGCAGAGTACTAACGGAAACTTATCTATTACAATGCTAGTTATCGTTGACCGATAAAGAAGGTATCGCTATTTATATTCCAGTTACCGAATTATTGAACGACAATAATAAAATTAAAGTTTTATTGTTAGTAAAATAATGAATACATAAAAATGATAATATAATTATTATAATAATAATAAAATAAATACACTTTTATTGTATGCATTTCTTATATTCAATATTACATGCACAGTCATGTCATAAACATATATATATATATACATATAATTAATAATTATTTCATTAAATTTGTCAAGAAGACACCTGCATGTTGGATTTTATTTAAGCCATATATGCTATTACACATGAATGCATATATACACCAATAAGGCACACGAGAAGTCTCGTCAAGTGCTTTAGACAACCATGACAACCTTTGCTACCGGTACACAATGAAGCTTTTCACGTTCATTTTCTTCCTTTTCCCCATCATTCCTACACTTTTCGTGTTCGCTACATCGCGCAATACACTTCAAGCCCTTTTCAATACAAACTTCACTCTGAATTCTATTCTCGTGAATATTATGATTTATTGCCAATATTCTAAAAATACTCGCGAGAGTTTAATTGGGTGGCGTGTACTTTAAATATAATTAGAATATATTTTAATATTTCCTTCATATTTTCAATGAAGCGTTTTCTCTCACTTTCTGTGGTTTAGCAAATTTCTTACCTTATGGAAATATGCTTTTTCTGTTTCTTGTTAAAAAAAAAAAAAAAAAAATCGTAATGCAGATATAAATAAGGTGCTTCGAATAATTCGAATACACGAAGTAGTTATTTTCACGATATTTTCAAAGTGGTGATATTTTGCACGAAGACTTTCTTATTCGACGAAGTTTATTCGGGAAGTTAATTTAATCTATCTGGAAACAAATAATGGTATGAAATCCTATACCTCGGTATGAGTTTATAATCAAATCAGTGACATATATTTGACACTACGAGGTGGTATTACTAAACAGGTACGTGTTGAGTTTGTCATTGAAATATTCATTAAAGGCACGTACATATAATATTCTCAGTAATTATGATATATAACAACGAATAGAAAAGCTGATGCTTCTCTCAAATTTTTTAAAGAGCTCTTACGTGAAACATTCTCGAGCATTTTCATCTCGGTCCCATGGGAATTTCCTTTTATTATCACATGATGAGCAAGTACTGAAAGAGTCAAAAAAAAAAATTACCCTATTTTGTCACTTGGGCAATTTTAATTTCGCAATTATTTTCATTTTCCTGGTAAGAAGCAAACAAAAAGATATATATCCTTTTATAAATTAAAATTGCATTCTATTAACTTTAATTAAAATGATTTCATCGTGCCGTCATTTATACGCGTGCTGTATTTTTTTAGCGGAAGATTTTAAAATGTTCGTTTTGAACAAAAATGTAAGAGTTTGGGGAAAAAAAAATGAATTCCATTTCGGCTTTGTTGTTAATTTTTGACGAATAAAATGAACGGTACTGTATTCAATAACTATGTCTTTTTTGGAGTAGCATTTTACGGTTCGATTGATTGGAAAAATGAATGTAGGAGAAAACATTCTCTCACAATACATGAACGATAACGCGAAGAGACTAGTATTCTGGTTGAGGTTTTGTCTAGACCGAGACAGGTCGATATCTGACACCTTCGATACAGCGCCGCAGAATTGCTTTATGTCATACGTGCAGCTTCACAAAATTAAATTCTCATTTCTCCAAAATTCATATTAAAATTGTCGTTATCGCAAATAGAAATATACGTAGCCATCTTAAGAACGTACCTGGGTTGAGCAACAAATTTTGAACTCTTATTAAATTTAAACTTCTCGATAAATTACTGCAATAGTGAAATACACGAACAAGAAAAATTCATTTCACTGAACGCACGTAATATTGTATTATAACCAGGATGTTGAGCTAATTTATGCTGAAAAATACAATTACTAGTGCACAATTCGGACTTGGGTTGGTAGTTACTACACGTTTAGTTTGCTTTATGCAATCACGATTACTTTGTAATACTTCGGACGCTTTAATTGAATCTTACTGTCCAGTAAATTAATTTCTGAACATATATATGTATGCAAATATCGGATAATCCCTTTCCAGTATGTCTTTATATTTATATTATATATATATATATATATAATAATAATACAAATTAGTAGTACGTGATAAACAACAGCCATTCAAATATAATTATATATAATTATTATATATATACATGTGATTTTAATATAGAAATAGTTAAAACCTTTTCCCCTGTATGATATAGATACTTAATATTATTATACCTTAAATAATTATATATATCATCAGTGGCTAAGATTTGGGGATAGAATCAAAATCGTATTTATCGTTTCATTTAAGTCGAAACAATTATTCACCTTTTATAAGCGGATATTGGGTTTTTGTAATATTAATTGCATCTATTGCTTTATTGCGTTTTTAATAAGCCCTCTTATCTTAATCATGTAAATGAATATAAAAAATGACACGCGTTACTACGGAAGTGCTTCAAGATAGATTATGTTCTTTTCTAGCGACTGCATAATGTAAGCGCGTTTGTCACGGTCGTCGCGCGTGCATGCCTTGCTATGAAAGTTTAGCATACACGGGAAAATACGCGTTCATTCTGAACGTACGTAGCGCGAAAAGATGAGCAAGTATTTACAACGCGAGATCCGTGCGCGCAAGTCAATTTCATGTTTAACGCGAAGTAATCGCATTACCTTTCACAATATGAAACGTGCGAAGTAAGAGTTCGAACGCGAAATTTCGTTTTTATAAAAATGTAAATATAATTTTTAGATGAAATGTTGAACTTTGTTTTAGGTTGAACCAAATAGATATTGTTAAGATGTTCTTTAAAAAAACCCAGTTTAAACGCCATTGTTTATAAATATATTTCAATTATAAATCTGTTCTATTATAAACAATATTTGTTTGTCTAGTGTTAGTGATACACGCAGATGAACGTGAAATTGCAAAAAAAATAAGTTATACACTAATGCGAGTGTCTTAAATCGAGACATTTAATGCAAAAGACATAAATAGTATCTAATAATAAGACAATTGTACTATCTTTTGTATAAAAATGTCTTTAAATAAGTCATTTTTGTAACGTCAGTTTTTACTGTGTAATTTTGGACACAAGAATGTATTACTAATATACATTGCAATTTTTGTATCCTGCAATATATAAAAACAATCCAATGAAAATAACATGAAATTGATTATTTCGACATAGTCCATTATCTTATTCAGAATGTTTTTTTACTGTTGAATCGGAAAATCCTGATATAATGCAATTAGGTAGATACATTTCTGGCGTTAATTAACGTTAGCGTTAATCGAAATCGATTGAACTCCTCATGCGCATTTCACGATCGCATACGTATATATACTATGTTTCATATATATGTATATATTTTGACATTAAGAGACAACACAACGTCAAGTTACCGAAATTACATTGAGTTATAATTTCTTTTCAGTATACAACTTTGTTTAATGCAGTAGTTAGTGCAATTGTTATTTAATACTTATAACATTACGTGTGTGTATGTATATGTATGTGCAAAGAATGCGTGAAGAATATATCAACTTTTTTCAATAAAGAAAATAATGAACGGATTATGCGTGTTTAAAGTTTGTTGTTCGACATCAATGATATCTATTGAAATAGCATTTAGATTTAGTTAAAATAACAACAAATCTATTCAGAAGCTTTGAGTATCTGAGATTATCGATTTGAATATCCGTAGACTTTAAACTGAATTAACATTCTATGTTTGTATGTTTTATATTGTTAAACTTATATTTTATGAATTAAAATCATGCGGATGTCCAATATTTTATAACTCAAACTGTCAAGTGGTATAAAAATTGCGTAACTGTAAAGTTTCAAAATGTAAATGATCGATAACTATATGTACAGTTTAACAATTAGATACATTACTATTTAGATTTTAAATGTAATAATCAGTACACATAATTTTCAAAGAGTTACAATATAATTATTATAGTTAAATAAATAATAAAAATTCATTTTTAATTATAATGTGACTTGATCAAAATAATACAATTTGTATGGATATATTACGTAAGTAATTTTTTTAGTAGACAGAAAGAAAAAAAATCAATATTACAAAATATTACATGCGTATGACAAAGTATATATTTTGAAATGATTTACGAAATTTCAGAAATTTTAACGTATATATCTGCAGTTTTTATGTTAATTTTTAAATATTATAAACGAGTAAAAACGTCCTGTAGTATGTTTCATATTTTATGATAACAAAATATACATTTTTTATAAATATATTATTTCTTCCCGTATTTGTTCAATGCGCAACAAATATATTTATGTACTTATTTAGTTTTAATCTAAACACTTCTGGATTGTAATATTTAACTATTTGCATTAAGGAAATTAAACTAATATAATCTCATATTATTCCATTAAATTGTATGTATACAAGAAATTATAGTCAAATTAGTGCGCGCAACTAACCAAAATATGAAATAATAACTTTAATATTTGTAAAATGATGTTTATATACTATTATCTTTATTTGTATACACTTAAATGTTAAATATTAATAATATTTATCATATTCTCAAAAAGTTTTATAACGCAAAATAAATATTTAATTTCATAAATTTTGATCCTGGAGTTCGCCATATTTACTGGAATCAATGTACAAAATGATTCATTTGTTCGCGTTTTATTTAAAATATACTTTTCACAAATTTACAATTTTAAGTCTAAAGAGTAATATATATGTGTTGAAGTATAATACTGGAAGCATGAAAATACTGATATGGTAAAATTAACACATAATTGTTAAATGCCACGTAACGTATAC
>JABFQC010002396.1:0-16262 GCA_022817085.1 Psilanteris sp. ZL-2020
GATTTATGGTCCGCGATGACAGCATTTGCAACATTATTACTTAATATGACTGACGGCATATACTTTTAATTGATATTGCTAGTATCCTAAACCAATCCAGCATTCAGCAATTAAACTCTCCAATGGCGTTTAATAATTCGTAATTTATTTGACCGTGATTTTGTCAGCAATACAAAAAGATCTCTGTATCTTTTGCTTTGATTTCAATTTCTATTATCAAATTTCAATTCCGCTACTTTTTCGACGATAATAAAAATTGTATCGACTTTTTTCGTTGTTTCTTCCCACCCGAAGAATTATATTGCGCCAGCCAAGTAAAAAATGAGCGCGAAATACAAATAAATTACACCAAATCGTAATCGTCTTACTCTTATCTATTAGTATATGACGTGTTTATTATTTATTGGTCTACGCGATATAAAACGAGCGCGTGAAAGCTTTTTCTTGCCGTTGTTTTGCGTCAGTTTGAAGTGAAATCCAAATTATTTATCGGAATACGATATTAACGGGTTTGCAGTGAAATTCGCAAATAACGACTTACTAGAAATATATATTTTTCGTCGTGATATCATAACAAGCAGTTCGAAGAGCATTTTTTGATAACAATTATATATTTTTATATATAACATATATTTGTAATTCGCATACCATAATAACTAGAAGGTCATACGAAATAAGGAATTTGGCAAATTATCTCGATTGCGCTGCATGCGAAAGAATATGTTTTACGCGCATAAAAATGTCATTAGTTACATCGATGTTTTCTAATGACTAGGGAAATCACATATATCTTGCTGGTTCCATTAAACTGTGCAATGAGGTTGTCTCGTGCTTAATTAAAATTCACAGGCACATCTCTATGTGGATACTCTATTCGCATATCTCGTCGTCTCGACCTAAGTACGACATTAATTACACAAGGGAAAAACAATTGTTTTTTCAGAGAAAGCGAATAGTCCGACTATGCGTATAAAAGACTTTATGCCACAACGACGAGATTACTACTAATCTTTATGTACGACTGAGAATTAGCCAGTGTGAATAAAATTAATTCATTACTTAATTACTGCGTTCCGATGTCCAAGAACTCATACAAGTTGATCCATTAATCCGGAGAAATATTTTTTATGGCACACGCAAAGTCAGCCGAGAATTGAATCGTCCTTTCCCTTTTCGTGCTCGTTTCATTAATCATAATCAAATAATAACGACAAACGAGCTCATCCGAGTCCCGGATACACCTAATATCACTCTACATTTATTTCCGTGCTTTTAATTAAAAAAAATGACTATTTCGTCCAAATATCGTTAACTTGTGCAAGTTTAAAGAACAAAAGTGTCCAACTTGTTTTATCTCGATTTCGCGTGGAACAAATTTTAAAATTGCTCGCGCCATTTCGATGGCGCGGAACAAGATAACGTATCTACTATTTTTTCACGCGAATATGAGAATTGGGAGTTTAAGTAAGATTAGTCTTGAAATATTAGAGTGATAACTGGATTAAAATATGCAAATATAAAAGATATTGCTACGGAAAATCACGCACCGGTATCAGATGCATGACATCACAATGCGCGAATTTATATTCACGTTCTTCACTTTCGCGTATTAGTTGAGTGGAGCTAGAAAAATAAATTTATTACCAGTAGGAAATCAAAATAATTTTATATGATAAATTATAATAAATGTTTAATATGATTCCAAATGAGGATTTTCGTTAAAGTGCGATATATCTTTTTGTTTGATTTTTATTCTTCTCAAGGAATGTTTCATAAGTGGAGTTTGTAATTTATTAGGTTTGGTAACTAAGTTTGATTGTTGTAACTATTGTAGAGGTATATGTAAATTGTTTATAGATGAGTCTACTATAGATAAAATATAATTCATTTTAAAAGTTTAATTTGATATAATGACATCAAACTTGATAGAACAAAAGAACAAAAAAAAATAGAAATACTTTTACATGGGGTAAAATATAAATAAAATTATAGAAAGAAATTAGTATAATTTTATTATTAGTGAATTGTATATAATTAAATTATTTTGTCGCTTCTAATTTATTAGTTTTTATTTCAATTAATTGTTTCTTTTGAGATATTATACATTTTTGTGTTTGTAAACACACAAAATAAACAAATATATGACAGATAAGTAACTCTAATGTTTAGATTTGTTGTATTTTTTATAACACATTACGAAATATTCAAGGTACGCGGATGCCTTTTTTTGATATAGTAATAGATATTTTAATTTATTATATTTATGAAATTAATGAATAGGCTTGTATTTATCATTCGTTTTATAGAATAATTTTGATAATAAAGTTATCGAATTGCCAAATTTCAAAAATATATTCTGTACGTTGATTAACAGTTTGGAAATAGTCGATAACACATATTTATTTTTTTTAATTATAATTTTAGTGGCGTCCCAACATTTACTTGTAAACTTGAAACTGTGATGCATATTTATGTAATCAGAAAAACTTGAATATTAATATAAATATATATTTAAAGCAATTCGTAGTTGCACGTATAAAATATTTAAAAGGGATTTAAAAATTATATTAAATACTATTATATATTAATATAGTAACAATACATTTCAAGTTCCTTTTAATTCATTATTAATTTTAAAGTAATTGTATAATAACGTTATTTTGAAAGAATAATACGCATATATATGGGAATATATAAATATAATTTATAATCTGCACCGAAAATATTCAGAAATTTGTTTGGAAATATAATAATATATGTAATTTTATATAATATAATAATATGTAAATTTATATAATAAATTCATTGTTTAAATTATAATTACTTTAAATTGAGGGTTTAATTTGTTATATTCAGGGTTATAGATATTTTACTGTGTTTATGCTAGACTTTTATTACAATTTATTAGACTTATTTAAAGCTACTAAATTATTTGTATATAAAAATGAATTTTAAATTTTTTTATTATTGTAAAATATGACTTAACATAAGTTAAGTAATATAATATAATATATTAAGTGACATAAGTTGCTTAACATATAATGTTAAGTATTATAATAAACATAACAATATAATAATATGATTTATTATTATTTATTTTAATATTTATCTATTTATGTAAAATGAAGTAATTTTGTACCATTATCATATAAAATTACATGATTTTCTGGTTCTTTAAATGATTGATGTTACCAAATGACAAGATAAAATCAGGCTTTGCTTGCCATACATATTCAATGTCGTGAAGGAAAAATTAAGATAGCAGATATTCTAATAACCATACTGTTACTCTATTACGAGACGAGCAGATTTCTTCAAAAATTTAAAGCGAGTTTTTTCTGATTTCTCGTCTCGCTGTCGTGTTAAATGTGGATTTTCGTAATAAATTATATACATACTTTATTGATATTCTTACACCCACTGTCAACTTGCTACTTTTCGATTTCGTCAAACTGCCTCTACAAATCAACAATTTACCTATAGTTACAAACATTCGTGCACTAAAATTTTTCAATAATAAACCAAATCCATAATTTATAATATACGGGTATATATATATTGCATTATAAATATCAAATCCACGTTAGTTTGAATTTTTCAAACTAACGCAGATCTCAGGGGAATCGACGTGGTTGCAAGACATCTTGTTTTCTTTATACCTCGTAGTGTGCAGATTTCTCGAAACTTCTTTTCCGCTCAGTACAGGATTTCTGTCACTTCGTTACATAAAGTAACGATTTCTAATTTGAAAACGTCCATCTCGTGCGAAATCTATAAACCAAATTAGGTAATCGGGATTATAACCCATACCTTCCTATACTAACCTGAAAAGTCTCAAAAGCAAAAGAATTTGTCTCATCTTACTGATCCATACACACAAATAATTTTCATTATCTCATACATAAAACGATACTTGTTTATCGTAACATTTATTCGGTGAATGAGTTTGGAAAACCGCATGCGTGGTAAATGGCGTCGCGGAAACTTTTCCAAACCAGGTCAACTCTGCAGAGTTATGAGATTACCTAGAACGTTATAATTTATAGATCCCTGTGCTAAGCTTAAGGCAGGTTAAGCTAATGTTAACAAGGCTCACTTAGTTTTCGTACTTAAATTGGAAGCAATATGAGCACTTAAGAATTCTTGCGCATCGAGGCAGTCCACAAGCACAGAATATCATTTCATTTTAATGGACACCGCACACATTGTAAATATTATTCGGAATTGTTGCGACAACAATTTGATGGTATCGCTAGTGTAACATACTACTGACAATTACATCCTGTTTGATATACGCGTTCGCCTAGGCTCTCCTTATTATGTAGTATTTTGGTAGCCGTGTGACTACGCACGCCAACCAGTTATCTCGTACAAAAGTGCAATATATCGTTTCGGGGGCTTTGCCTTCTTTTTGGCAAGCGCGACTGTGTCCATTTATCATACAAAGCTGTCGAACGTCGGGATCGTCTTTTCAGCTCTGTGGGTGTCCGCGTGAAATTGTTTTGCTGAAAATATAGTATTTTCCAATAATCCGATAACTGGTAACAAACTAAGGAAATGCACTAACGTTGATGAAAAATGCGCAGCAATATTGCGGCAACAGATTTTGCATTCAAGGGACTGGGTTTATTTATAAAAATACGCTGATATCGTACCAGTTCGCTTTTTTGACGTTAAGAAACCGCCGATTGCACCACAAGATACGTTCGCACCAGAGGAACGAGGATACGACGTGTTGAAATTTTAAGTCTTCAATCGGAGAGTACCAGAGTGCTATTCTTTTAAACGAAAAGACGCATGTCGTTGCGACGTCTATTTCCCGCAAATAATCATTTATTTCGATTGGCGCAGGGTTGTGCACTTACTACGAGCCGTTTGCCGACCGTCGACCGCCAGGCATATCCCAGTACTGGGATGAAACGCAAAAATACATTGCGCCAGTACTGCAGTCGACATTCGGCAACTAGTATTGAACCATTGATGGCCCAGTATTGCGAATGACAGTTACGAAGCTATTATTAATTTAAAAATTTTACACAATAAAATTAAAAAAAATAACTAATTTATGTAGAAATTACATATTCATTCTAATTCTAAGATACATCAAATGTATAACATTTTTCATAAATATTTTTATGTTTATCATTATCTATAAGCAATCGGTGGTAAATGCTTAAAACACATATACATATGTTAGTATAAATGTTATTTAGACACGCGCAAACACTCATTCATAAGAACATTTCTAACATAAGCCGTACATATATATTTATTTATTTATTTATCAAAAATTGCGCCTCGGGAAGTCCCGTATGGCCGGATAAGATACAAAAATGAATAAGTAGTACGAACGTTTAAAAATACAAAAGAGTATAATACGAAATATAACAAAAAAAAATATAAGTAGCGTAGAAACATATAAGGTAGTTGAAATATTATCGATACAAATGACACTGTTCAAGAAATAAATAATCATGTAGAGAACGTTTGAATAATGCTAGAGACGCTGACATTTTCAAAAAAAGCGGAAGACCATTCCAAAATCTCGCAGCGATCACAAAAAAAAATTTTTCGAGCATAGTTGAGCTGTAGCGTGGTATCAAGAGTTCTCTATATGAATGCCGCATAGTTCTAACAATAACATTGGCTCTTTCAGAGAGATGATTAGAAAGGTAACTAGGAGTAGCATCATGTAATAGTTTAGACTATTCGAATAATGACAGATGGTAACTATGTGACGATCTCAAGAATAAATTTGACAATTTTGTTTTTCAAAGATTTTGGATCGAATGAATCGTATCATTTTACGATAATATATTAAATATATAATAAAATTCAGGATAAAGATATTACAATTTTTATTTTATTGTAAGTTTTTTTATTTTTGATAATATTTATATTCCATTTGTCTAGTTGAGATTAAGTCTGTTTGGAAGTATCATAAAGTTTCTTACTTTATATTTATATTTATTCTATTTATAATACTATTACTTATAGCGAATGTATTTTTTATTATTATTTATTTATTCCTTTATCTTATGCAGCATTGAATATATATAATTAATGCAAAATACTTTAAACTTATAACATGTTATTTGACGCTTGTACTACCAACCTAAGTATCAGTACTACCAATATCGAAACTTGAATGTACAATTTTTTACACTAAATTCAAATCAATGCCTTTTCAAATCAATGTTTAACAATCTAACGTATTAACGTTATTATGTAGATATTAATCTACATTGAGGATTTAACAAATTTTTCATGCAGTGTAAATTTGCCTTTGTAATATATCGAAATATATTCACGGAGTAATGACGACCACCGCCTCTTTAAGTTCATTTTTCAAATGAAGAAACAGTGACTCCGCGAATTATGTGTCTTAAATCGAAAGCACCGGTTTGGTTGCAAATGTAGACCGCGCATTTAATAATATACGACTGACTTGCGTGCCAAAAGCGTCCCTTATGAACGCAACTTCTTCGAACTGTAATTTTTCTGCACGACGAACGACTCGAATTACACGAATAAAACTTTGCGAATGCAACATTATGTATTTCCATTTACGTTTCTGTCACGCGCAGTATAGTAGTTAAGACATTAAATAGTCAGACGCGGTCGTTTTCGTCGCGAAAATGTTTATTCTTCAAAAGCACCTTTCATTTCGTCACAACAAACGTAATTGCAGAACGCCACGCATACGTGCAATATTTAAATGAGTCGAAATGCGCGTTTATTGAAGCACCGGGGTGCAATTCGATTCGAATGATTCGAAATGAAGTAAAACAAACGACGTGCTTTTCAACGAAACTATTAAAGTTCCGATTTGCAACTTTGTATTCGGGTTTATTTGCATACGAATTTTGATTTGCAGAGAAGAAAAAGTGCGCTGGATATTTTGTAATGAAAAATCACGTCAAGTTATCCCGAAGACCGGACGGAAAAATATGTCATTTACTATATTCACGGGTTTACTCGTATCGACAAATATCTTCTGCGTCGACGGTTCTACACTGGCGGGAATATAATACCATAATTTGAAGCACTATTTCATCTTGCGAAAGAACAGGAAACGGTATTCCGAAGTGTTGATTAGATAATGAAAGCAAATGTATTTTGAATACCATGATTACATCGACTCACCGGATTGCATACATGTGCCGTTAATATAACAAAATAACTAATTCTGTTTTCTTTTCTCCTTTTATATTCTTGTTTCACTTCAAACTTCTTTAATTAAACTTCTTTTCAAATTATTTTCTCGCAGAATTTCACACTTGTTTCTTTCAGTTCGCATTTAACTTTTTCAGCCTCATTTACATGCTTTTATAATTATATTAACTTTGATACAGACCTTGTGTTTGCCATTTGTTGCATTGAAAGTTTAAAATATATTTATTTGTGCGATTATTAGGTGGGATTGTAATGAGCAAATGTATAAAAACGAACGGTTAAATTTTCACATTATATATATATATATATATATAGACACTGAGAAAAAACGATGAACATCGCCGAATTTAAATTCTAACAACATTTCATATTTATCTTTGAATAATGTTCTTAGTCAGAGATTCTTAATCAACATAAGTTAGTTTCGAAATAAAAATGCCGAGCACGTACAAATATGCGCAATTTCATCACAACACGTAACTCGGTCTTTTCCGCTTTTTTGCAGGTACTTTTGTCCGGGATCAAAAGTTTTTGGGCAGAAATGCAGTAAGCGTAACGCACAACATTAGTGGATGGCCATATTTTGAAACAAACGTGGCGCGCAACGTAACCACTGCAGTCGGTCAAACAGCCTTTCTACATTGCAGAGTGCACCAACTCGGCGACAAGGAGGTGAGTACGATCTTGCTTCTTTTCCTGCTCGTTAGTGTCATAAATCTACACTCTACCCAGTTTCATTATCCGTTACTTAATTTCTTCTTTTAACAACACTCGTTTTTCGTGATATTCCGCTGCAAAAGGAGGTCTCAGACCGCTAAACTTTTTGCCATGACTGTGGAATATTATATTTCATATTTAAAATAATTTTGATAATAATATATAAATACATATATAGCTGTGTGAGTGAGTGTGTGCTAGCTTGTGTTGTTTGTTCAAACACGCGTTGTGGCATTTGCATAAATGAATAAAGTTCACTAAAAAGCTTTCAACGACACTCGAAACGTCACGTCAACCAAAAGAATTTACGCCTTTGAGTTTGTTTAATGATGCGAGAAGTTGAAATATCTTTTTTAATTGATTAATTGATGTTGACTGGAAAGGATTTTTTGTTGCCGGTTTTGACTCTGTCGTTATACGATGACGCGAAAGGTATAGATATTTTTCGAATTTCATAATTTATGTTGAAACAGAATAGAATCTTTGGAAGAAACATTTTTAAGCAAAGTGTTAAAATGGAGTATAGAATATATAGAGAACATTCAATGTTTTAACTAGTATTAGAATATAATTTCTTTATTTTAGTTTGTGACATAAAGTGTCATAAAATTAATTAAATATAATAACACCTGGTTTTAATGTGCCATTGTAATAGAAATTAAAAAAAAAGAGATTCAATTAACGATTTTATCTATCGTGTCAATAAATCTTACTTAAAAATATCACATGTTTATTATTTGTTGAAAATTTCAATTGCAAATTTTCAGTGTAAATTGAAATTTAGTTTTTCAGAAAACTGTTCTATGAACAGCGTTATAACACAGAAATATACCAATTCGCATTTGTAATTTGATACATGACATCTCAAAGCATATATGTCTTGTATTGATAAAAATCCATATTACAAAAGAAAAATGTATTAAAAACATTTTACATTGAAGAAGACAAATGCTTTTACTTATGCTTTTCTGAGAATAATATTGATGTTTAGTATGAAAGATTTATTAGTAGCTGTGGTGATAATTTGTAAGCATAATGATAGGCCGATCTAACTTTTGTTTTTTTACAAAGACGAATATATATTTTAATTTAACATGTCAACATTATAAACATTATATATAATATATTTTTACGAATGAAAGAATTCATAAGAAAAAAAGTAATACAAATAAAAAGTGCATAGATTTCCGATTTAATTTAAATAAATTGTATTTGAAATTTGTATTATTATATCTAGAGCATTTTTGTGTGTTTATTATACAAACGTATTTATTTTATGTAAATGGAATAGGAGATTTAGTTACATTCAATTATACATATTTAAACTTTTTTAAATACAACCGTGAAAAAAAAAGTATCAAAAATATTCAGTATTGGATATATAAAATTGAAATGTGAAGACGTATAAATGTGTCGTGCGGTTAAAAATAGTAATAAACGTTACGCAAGTTTCTTTACGGCTTTAATAGAAAAAAGTTTAAATTTTAAGTTGCCGCTCAAAAGTGATCAGATGTGCGCCTAAAGTATGTCGCTCTTAATCAGAACGGGGGTTAGCCATCAGATGCGACCGTAATATGGTATGTTTTGTAAAACTACACAGTGCTGCAAAGTAAACGTTTTGATTTTGAAGTGGAATGATGTAATGATAACACGTGTACAGAACTTTAAATAATATGTAAGGCAGAAGCACAGAATATTAAATCTACAAAGTGATTCACCACCGTAGTTTTGGGACAAAATAATCAAGAACGAAAACACAGGGTTGAATTTTCCAATTATTTGTTGTTGTCTTTTCAATATTAATTTCAAATTGATTATTTAACTTGATTTAACATTTGTTTGTGTAATTTGTTCCACAAATTATATCAATTATAAACCATATTTATATGGTTTTTAATTTAGTGTTAGATTTTAATGCTTAATAGTAAGGTATAAATTACACTTGTATCTTTTTTAGTTAGTTATGTGTAAATAATATTTTAATCCATTAAAACATTTGAATTTACGTTAAAAATTTGTGTGGTTTTCAGTTTAGTATCAGGTTTTAATTTTTTAGCTCACGTAGTTCGATATAAAATGTATGTGAACAATATTTAATTTAATATAATTAAGTTTTAGTTTTCATTTTAATTAGTTGTATAAATCATTATATTTATACATATATTTATATTTAGTTATATTTATTTGTGTGTATCACTCAATTTAAATTAGAATTCAGTTCTAGAATTTACGTAGTTTAATATAAACTTTTAATTTTTATTTTATCGAATTCTATAAAAAATGTGTTGAAGAATTACAACATATGTAGCAAAAGTCTTACAATATTTGCCATATTGCATATAATAATAATAATGATAATAATAATAATAATCTCCGCCAATTACACGTCACATTTTAACACACATATACTAATTTGTACACTTTCAAGACTATTCAACTATCCAAACTTTGCTATTTACCAGCAATTTCCAACATACAATACTTTTCAATGACAGCATGATTTACTTTAAGCGACGCGCGGCTTCAAATTAAAAACATCGTATTTCATTCACGAGCGCCTCTTGGCGATCGATGTCTTTTTTCTGCCAAAAATTTCGCGATACCATTCATTGGATTATGCTTGCGGTACTCATTAAAATTGTTCAGTTGAACAATGTAACTGTAATGCAGTTTTGAATGCGAAGTTAATGAAAGAGAGCACAATACTGAATGTTTCATAGAGTGCTTAATAAATATGATGCCATTGTTGGTGCAACGACGAAGCTTAACAAGGGTCTACGTGCTCCTCCGATATTTTTTTATAAGTATTCGTAGTATGCTTCGTCCGAGCTGTTTCTGACCCCAGCTTCTAGGTTAACATGGCCGCAAGGCCGCGGTGCGGTTTTGAGTTAGGTCGATGATAGAATATGCATGTTGTCTGTTTGAAGAGTTAAAGTGGCTCAAAGGTTCCTGAAATATGTTGGCGCAATCGTTGTTAATGCAGCATAAATCGTCTGTCAAACGGTGTTATTATAGTTTTTGAGCTTTCAATTTTCATATATGAATCGACGCAGGTCTATCCATAATTCACGGTGAATATTTGATTCAAACCATTTTTCAAGTGACAATTCGGATTACTTTCGAATAATTCGGGCGAGCGCTTGTCGTCGCGCAAATCGACGACGTTATTATGTGTTTCAAAGTAATCGGGGATTTCAGTAAACTGCTCGTTTCTTGTCTCCGAAGATTACGACTGTACAAGTTCACGGCGGGATTATTAATGCGAGCTTCGTTGCAATTATGCGCCGTGAACGATTGACTTTACTGCGCGCAATTTGTGGATATGCAATTTTTACTTCGGCTTTAACGAATCTATTACTTAGCAGCATTATTCGGTGTTATTGCACGCTGAAAAATTCAAAATAAAATTGAAGTAAACTTTAATCAAATTGCAAGTGAATAGCAATACTATTTTTCTCAGCTTAATGTCGTCCTACTTTAGATTACTATTTCTGTATAACAGAATTCTTCAAATGAAGTGATTGGCGGAAATCTAGTTTATTTGCCTAGCTGTTTGTATGTTTATCCTAGAAATACACAAGGATTTCAGGCTTAACAACATGATTAATTAGGTCAGACATACGTCTGAAATTAAAGTACAATTAAATAAATGTGATACAGAGGTGTCATTAATCAAACTTTTTTTTTCGCGTAAAAGTGTATGTTAAGTTATTCAATTTCACTCGATTCATATTGATCGGGAATCAATTCAAATTTGCAATCTGCATAGACATGAAGGATATTATAACTGGAGCCTTTAAATCAATTAGTCTTTAGGATGTAGTAATTATATGTTATGAACAGTTAGCATTCGAAAGTTGTCAGAGTGGGCGTGAAATAAAATCCAAAGCAAATTACATATCTAATTTAGTATAAATAATTAAGAGTTCAGTTTTGTGTTGGAACAGTGAACTGAAATTAATCAGGAATTAATATTATGTTCCAATGACCTAAAAGATACGATTAGTATGACGTCGGTAATGTCCAATGAATTTAGGCTATTATACTTATATTAACCGGGATGTATTCGTTTACATTGTGGATTACACAATTCCAGTACTAAATAAACAGTTCTACTTCATTCGTATGAATATGAAAAAAGATGCAATTTATATTACTATATAATATTTATTACAAATCGGGTCCATATAACATTATAATATTACGTATATGACATTTTATGTATATTATACTTAATGTAATACAATTATCTGTTGATAAACAAGTAATTATTGTGATTAAAGAAGTTTGAATTTCCAACGAAAATTTTAGATTTTTGAAGGGGTATAGACGTTGATTTAGTCAGACAAGGTTAAAGATTTACTTTTTTCAAATAACCGTTGATTTAATTAGTTAAATACTCCAAATTAAACCATAACGTGATATTAATAATTAATTGATGTTAATATTATTTCTTTAATTCTAAGAAAAATGTTGACATTCGTCTGGTTATAATAATTTACATTTTTTTTTGCAAAGGTTTGTCTAACATAACAGTTAATTATTTAAACGAAACAGATGTTAATTTGTAATTTTGGTATCTTCAAGTGTAACTTAATACTTGTAATGTCAACTTAGATGTTATGTAACAGCCTGCATGGTTTGGACAAGCTTCGAGTTTGTGTTGATGTGTGGAGTATATTCAATATATGCGTATGTATTGATAGAAGCCCTTTAAACAATGATACTATTTGTAGATAAGAAAATCGAAACTCTAAATGTTTTATTTAGAACTTTCATATGGCTATAATTCTTTAGTAATAGATACATAAATGTGAATATCAAAAAAAGATTTATTAATATTATCTGGATGTGTTTATTTTTTTATTGAATTATTTTTGGAATTCAATATTAAACACTTATGTTTATTTAATGAATAATTGAAAAACAATACAAACTAAAATAATGATGTTTACATAATAAAATTAAAACAGGAAATATTTTGTAAATAAAATATGCATTATATCGTTGAAAACTATGTAAAATTAAATAACGTTTCGTATTTAAATATTCTCTTGAAGATTTGTTTGTATAGCTTCAGAATCTTTAATAAATACTTCTCATAAAATCCAACTTTAGCTGGTTATTTTGGTTAGGCTAAAACTTGATAGATTAAACTATTTACATATTACGAGCCGGATATGAAAATCTTCGAAGGGACTGTATAATTTAACACTGTATAAAATGGCATTAACCAGTCGAACTTACCATGTGCAAACAAGTAACTTGTCATTTTCTATAGAACGCGTTGACGTGTTCTAAAACTTGATTTACAGTTAAGAGAATGACAATCTTGTTTCATCCCGTTGCCATCCATTTCCAGAAATAAATTAAATTTATATTGCCTGCTTTTTAAAAATAAACACGAACAAAAGAAAAATTTAAAATAAAATGTGTAGAATTATAATAACGATTTATGTTTTAAATTTGTTATTTTATAATTTATTTTATATATGAATATATATGCATATTAATATTTTCTGTGAATGTTCCAAAACCAATGGTGTATTTCAAATAAAAAGTTTCTCTAGTTTTTTGTCCTTAAGGTTGAGTAAGTTTTATCTTAATATGTCACATTATTTCAGAGGAACATATATTAAAAATTTGATCTCAAAAGTATCCCTGGTATTTAATCTGTAAATATTGTAGTAATTATCAATGAAACTACATCGAAATATTAATTTAGAAATAATTTTATTAATTATAATTATGATTATTATAATTTTATTAATTATTCAAAAATATATATTAATTATTATTTACTAATGTAATCATTTTAACATTGATTGAAATTATTAATTAATTATTTGAATTAATTAATTAATTAACATTGATAAAAATTAATAAAAATTTACAAAAATATATTACAAACAATACATCAAAATTAGTATTAAACTCCTTCAAGTAATAACGAATAAAATATTTTCTTTCAATATAATATTTATATTTATGATATAAAAATATTACATATTATAATTTAAATATTCTACAAAAAGAAAATATTAAATCAAATTTTGACTTTGATTATTTATAGTTAAAATATAAATATATGGATGGTATACTACTTTAAATTAAATTTTTACTTTTATGATGTTTAAATTTAAAGTAATATATGCCTCATACAAGATGACTTTTATATCTTCTGTTACAATGAAATATACAGAAATCATTCACAAATAATAACCATTTTTGCTCAAAATTTGTTTTTCGATTTTTTAAATTAATAACCATATTTCTTAATAACTAAAATCCATATTTTAACATGAAAATGTATCGAAATGTACATTTAATCCTTAAAACAAAACTTTTTATACATTTGAGTTTTTCGTATTTGCTAAAACTGTTTAAATTAATTTTTTTGAATTATTAAAAAGAAATTTATTTCTTTAAAAAAAAGAAGAAAATAAAGATATTAAGAGAACGTAAGAAAAATGATAAATATTTTTATCTTTATTATGATTAAGTACATCTACACAGTCTTACAAATGTTTATTAGAGGCAAAATATATTCACTTGAAGGAAGTAAAACATTTACTTAATATTTGTCGACCTCATGCAAGTCAACTATCGCTTGATTGAACTCTAAAACTGACTACATGTAAATAAAAACAAAAAAAAACGATCAAGAATCCCGATAATAGTATATTATGTGCGTCAAACATTCGTCAATTTACGTCAATCCTGAAATGAGAAAATACATCAAACCGTAAACAAATATTGTAACAAGTCAGAATGTTTTAATAGTATACATAAACAAATTCTTAAATTAATTTAAGTTTATTTTTGACAATATTTTTTGTATAATCGTACATTAAAAATATAATTATTTTAAAATATCAACAAATATCACAGAACTTATCCACATTCTATTTTGTTAGTATTGCCATAATCGACTTGTCGTCGTAAAGGTTTCTAACGCTTCTTGAAATTAGTTGGTATTATAAATGATTAAAATGCGCTACACAATGATTTTATGTTTTGTCAACTTATTTATTTATTGTTTCCTTAATTAAACATTAGTTAATTTCTATCTCTGGCATTACTTCGAGCCGAAATTTGCTGTACAGACGTGCCAGTCTTGGCTCACGTTAGTTTAAAAAACGGTGTTTGCTAGCTCGGCTCTGATGTTCCGTAGTTCGGCAGCCGGTTAAGGGCCAGTACTGGATCATTTAGACTTCTCTTGCAATTTCCATTTGGAGACTTAATTCATGGCACGTTTTAAATAAAAATGACATGTGTAAATTCAATAAAAATATAATTTATTAATTAGTTGCATATCATAATTAATCGGTAGATATAAAAATTACATAATTACACACATAAGTCGGTGGACGACGTTAATACAACATCGGTAAATTGTCAGCAGACGACGTCGGTTAACAACGTCGTTAAAAGGTTGGCAAACTGATGAATTTGACGTCGATCCTACATTGGCTAATGATTACGAAATAAAATTGCACGTTAAAGAAATTAAGTCGGCGGACGACGTTCATACAACATCGTTAAATTGTCAGCAGACGACGTCGGTTAACAACATCGTCAAAAGGTTGGCAAACTGATGGAATTGACGTCGATCCTACATTGGCTAACGACAGTCGTCTAGTAACGTCGATCAGACGTCGTTTCGACCGTCAAATCGTTCGAACGTCGGCATTTTCTGCATGGGTATTAATATACGAACAAGCGATCTGATTGTCATACGTTGACAATAAAGATGTTGAATAAGACAATTTAAGGTTAAAGGTTGACAACATTATTGACAAATTTAGACAATTATATTTACCGTTGATATATTCGCTGTTTCAGACAACCCTACTTTTTTCTGTGCATTAATATAAATTGTTTTTGCTTTCAAAAATATATCTTATTTTTATTATATTATTAATATTTTATATTATTCTAGGATTATTATATATAATGCACATAAAATATTCTGCGGATATTTCTATATAGGATGCTATATTTATTATGTTGTTATAAAAAATGTATGTACGGTGTTTAATTATGTTTATTTAAAAAAAAAGTCGCACCTACAGTACTTTAATTTAAAACCTATATTTCTCGTTTATTTTTGCATTTACGGTAATGCACCAATATGCCAACCATCAGTTTTTCTATCATTTCAACAAACGCTTCAAACAATCAACACAGAATAAAATTGATAATAATTAACAACAATTTTAAAACAAGTCACATCAAATGCAATTCAACAAAATACATAAAGTGACTCAATTATATTCACGAACTAATATTTAATTAATTAAGTAATCAGATCAAAGTCAACTGAACCTTAGTGTAATTTCATTTCACAACCTATATCAGTTCTGATG